>LS058177.1:0-10256 GCA_900241095.1 Acartia tonsa
CCAGTGGAGCTTTTATAGGTCCTGAGAGGGTTTTAGGCTATTTTATTTCTAATAATAAGTCTCGGTATGGTTTTAGGCCATTTTATATCCTTTTTATATGCTTTTTACGACATTTGCCCAAAAAGGGTGCCCAAAACTACTTTTGGGCGCCCAAAACCCTTTTGGGCAATTGGGCCGCCCAATATCAAAAAAAGTGCCCAAATCGACAACCCTGAATTTATTCCAACCCCTATAGTTCTAAAATCTACAGATGCCTCGAGTGTTCTTATAAAAATACGCAATTTTTCATTTAGGTCAGGAGGATTGTTTGTGTTTACATCCTCTGGTTCTGTGATGGCTGAAAATTCAGGTGGAACTGTGAATGAAGGTAATTGTCAGGATGTAATATTAAATTTAATATGGTGTGTCATCAGTACCGTATATTTTTTTTAGATTAGCATAATCGCAAAGTTCATATTAGCAAATACATTTGAGTAGTGTAAAAATGATGTACGTAAATCAAATGGAAATACATAATTATTAAGTTGTATAATGATGGTACACACAAAAAAACATAGCCATATATATTTTAAAAATATATTTTATAGTATTTCGGTTGTATTTTTTTTAAGAGTATTTCTTTTAGAGGTAGATAGAAACTTCGCAGAAATTGTAAACGATTTAGAGACTTCATTAAAGGAATCTTTCTATTAAAGTGAGTCAGTCGGACGGGATTGGTAACACACCATAATTGTAGAATAGCCTAACACTAAAACTTATTTTTTACAACTGACTTTAGTTTAACTTATTTTAGACAGTGAAAGAGCAAGAAATGAAAGAAGTGGAAAATTAATGGACGCAGAAGACATTGTTTTATCTAAGGTAATCACTAGAATAATAATCTACAAAATTATCTTTTTTTTATGTCAAACATTATGGTGTGGTGACTAACATATTTTCTATACTCTAGGGTGGATGTATAATATTACTCTAGTATTCATAATTTCTATACTCTAGGTTAGACGTATAATGAGGCTAGGAGGCCTGTATTATATGAACTCTAGTACTCATGATTTCTATACTCTAGGGTGGATGTATAATAATACTCTAGTACTCATAATTTTTATACTCTAGAGTGGATGTATATTAGTATAATAATACTCTAGTACTCAAAATTTTTATACTCTAGGGTGGATGTATAATGAGACTTGGAGGCCTGTATTCTATTGATTCTGGTGCTCATAATTTCTATGCTCGCGGAGGAGAATTTAACATGAAACCAGATGGATTCATCAATTTGCTTCATTACGAGGTACGTCTCCGCCCCCCCCCCCCCTTTAATATAGGGATGAAAGGTGGGGGATTATTTTAATCAAGAGTAGGAATTTGCTCTATTTTCTTTTATTTTGAAGTTTCTACTTTTATCTAAAAATATTCATAACATTTAGGATGCTGCAGAAGCCTGTTTGCAAGCATTTAAATGCCAAGACAAAGTGCGTGGACAATTATACCTGGTTGCCGATGGTATACCCATGTCAAGGCTAGAGATTCTGGAGGCAACCAGGCAGTGCTCACTCTTCAGGTATGGAATTGGTTGATAGTAAAGAGGGGAGGTGGGTGTGACACTTCTTAAAACTAAAACTAAAAGTCAAAGGATCTCAACTAAAGAAAGAGTTACAGCAATGAAATTTGGCCTGGCAGTTGATTTAATGAGGTACACTGCGGAACAGCCGTTTTCACCAAAACCGCCGTTTCCCACCGAAAATATTTTTTGTCTTTTCTTGCCAAATCAGACAATTTTTAATAATCTGAGATGAAGTTATTTTTTTTCTATAAAAATTTCCATTAGGTATATATTTAGGTACTAGATACATTTCTAGTAGCGAAGTTACTCTATAATTCGAAATGTCCGTTCGTCTGTCAGAGACAAAAAGGGGGAAACGTGGTTTTCTCAGCTCCTATAAAAGATAGAAGGCTGGAACTTCTATTTAACATTCCCATCAATATGGAGCATAATTAAGTATAAAACATCCGTAGCGGTCGGACTGCTTTTAAGCAGCTTTTTAGGCGCTTTTATTTTTAACAACTGATTTTCTCGGCTTCTATATAAGATAGAAGGCTAAAAATTCTACTCCCATCAATATGGAGCATAATTAAATAGCGGTCAGACTAATTTAAAACAGCTTTTAGCCGCATTTACTTTTACAACATATTTTCTCGGCTTCTACAAAAGATACACGGCTGAAACTTAATGTCAATATTCCCTTCGTTATGCTCCATAATAAGGTATAAAAAAATTATGGTTGTCTGACTGCTTTTAAGTAGTTTTTTATCTGCCTTTCTTATTACAACTTTCAAATAAATAACCTTGTTTAAGGTTTCGTGATTTAAAGTTTTTGCTAATTCTCTTTCTTTTCTTTCGTATGATAACAGATAATCCGCTTTTTGAATTACTTTGTCCGTTTGTCTATTTCACAATAGTTTTTGTGCTTCGCTACTTATGAATATTGTCATCCTCGATTTTAATAGTGACATGTTTAAATATCACAAGTGTCAAGGGAAAATATAAGGGAAACGGCGGTTTTCGGCGAAAGTGGCGGTTTTGTCGCCGCTTCTTCACAGTTCCACACTGTACCTTAATAAAGCGACTGCTATGCAAAATTTTATCCTTGTAACTTTTTTTAAGTTGAAAATTAATATTTACCTATTGTTTTTGCTTTTTTCCTGAAAACTTAACAAGGACGTGTTTTGTTCAGTGGCGGAGCTGAGGTCAAATTTATTGGTGGAGAAGGTGTGGACGGAAAGGTAACAAACACACACACAACATGTAGTTGCAAATTTTATTATTTTATTCACGTTTTAATTGCCTGTTCGGTTGATGTGCCGCTTTCATGTAATTTATTTTAGTATTTCTCTGTTTTTATTACTGAAACTACTCTTAATATTTTTGAATATCTAGCTTTCTGACCGTCAGTAACGTCGACTCTCCACTTTTAATTTAAAAAAAAGTCTTTTTTGTGTATTTTTTTCATTTGCGATTTTCATTTCACTTGAAAAGGTTGAGGTACCCTCTCCCCCAAATAGTTATACTTTCCCTGGACTTAGGCCTATAAGAGGCTCCTCTGTAAAGAATATCATTTAGTTCCAGCTACGAACATTCGCTAACAAAGAAAGACATTTTTGAATAAGGATATATTTAAATTGTGTGTTTTTGTTAACCCTCAGAAATACGACGTGTCCAAGCTCAAGTCAATTGGTTGGACTCCAAAATATCCAAGCTTTGCAGAATTTATGAAACAAAACTAGGCAGGGAAAAGTAAATGGAATTATCGGAAGAGGAGCTACTCTCAAAGTCACGTTTGACGGTATTTTTATACTTAACGATCAAGTGTTTCTCTAACCTTTTTCTGAGAGAGGGAGGAGACATTTGACTTTAAATTATAACTCTGTCCAAAGTTTTCTAACCACTTTATCATATTCGTCGCGTTAAAAACTTTGTGTACTTCTGTTGAATCTCTATTTGTTGGCTACATACTAGATCCTAGTGTCAAGTTATCAACAAACAATTTTAATCTACAGAAGAGGTAATTTTGTTTATTATCTAACTTTGGGGACTAGTATAAAGAACAGATCAATTTCCCTTCCCTCCTTGACAAAGCCTTTCACACAGATATTAAACTTGGCTATGGTAGATGAATGTAATCACCATTGCTATTTGATCGTTATAAATCTATAAAATCAAATGGTCCATTTACTTATCATTCTGTCCCAGGAACTAGGAGAAAAATCCTGTGATTTGTATACTTGATTTAAAACGAGAAATACAAGAAGATGGTATTGTTGATATGGTGTGCCTTTACTGCCGCATAATGTATCAAATTATCAGAACTCTTCATTATTATATTGCATACTTTTCTTTTTTGATTTTTTATATTAATAAACACACACTATGATTTTATTTGCGATTAGTAAATACGCGCATATGAAATTATGCGGTTGTGATGGCACATTTATTGTTGTTTATAATTTATATGTGATAGATAACAGATTCTGGAATTATACCAAAGATACTAAAGGGGGGATATTTACCAGGAAGGGAAGTGGTCAATAATATTTAATTTACACTCCTGAGTTGGATTCTTAAAAAAATTTGCCCCACTAATCGCTTAGTGGGGCAAAATTGTTTTCGTGAAAAATCCACCAAAATCACATTAAAAATCTACAAAAATTAAACAAAATCATAGAAGGGTTATTAACATAAGATTTTATTTATTTTTGTAGCTTTTTTTGTGATTTTGGTGGATTTTTCACGAAAACAATTTTGCCCCACTAAGCGATTAGTGGGGCAATTTTTTTAAAAAGAATCCACCTCTGGATTTTTCCAATAGTTACCTTCCTTTCTTTGCAGATTTTTTTGAAATGTATAGTTTATTATCTAGAGTTTTATACTTTTATCCATATATTTGCCAAGTTTTCTTTTTTGTTCTTTATTCTATTTAATGAAATTAAGCACATTTAACTTTTCCACCGTTAAAATTAAATCAAATTTTCCATGTTGTGTCACATGTCACATTTTTTGCGTAAAATTTATAACATTTTGTACACACGGACGTTCGAAAGCTTTTCTATAAACAAAGAAGTTGCGCTACTTTTTAGTATATGTCTAATTAATTTATTTTAAGCAGGGATTTATAAGTTATCGATTTTGTATAAAATACTGATATTAACATATTAAATACCAATTTTAACTGGTTATTTTATGTTGTTCGCTTATGTTCAATGAAACATGACAGTTGTTTTAAGATTGACAAATACAGACTTTCTCATTTATACTTTATAGCCAACTTGTACGTTATAATTTTATGTAGGACTTCTCTGACTCTTAATCAACCCTACAATAGGCATCATATCATAAACAAGAGTTTCAAAAAAATTCGTTGCATTGGCCTTGGTAGCTTTGGAAGCAGGTGTGGGTGTAGATTTATTTTCTATGGCCTTTTCCTATTTGTAAAACCTTATTTCCACCACCACTATTTGAGATAGTTTTTTCCCTAGTAGGGTTAAATATCGTTAAAACGTACGTATGAACTCAAAAGTATTTATTTTAAACTACATATTTAAGTAAATTATGATTTAGTTAATCTTATTTTGGTTTTTATGTCTATTATAACAGTTTCTTTCTCTCATCATAGCAGTTTTGTCAGTTCTCTTTCCATCGTTGCTTTAGTTACTACATAGAAAGTTATTTAATATTTACTACAAAGGACGCTCTGGGTTTTAGTTTTTTTTTTATCTATAAACTCTATAAACATTTCCATTTTAAACATTCTCCTTGTATTTAAGTTATCATTGTACCTTTAGATTTACTTGTTTAATTTGCAAGTATCAAAGCTTTACTGTCCTCAAATTTTTATTCCATACTGATTACTTTAAAATATATTCACCAGGGTTTTGAGATAGAATTCCCTTATCTTGTATATTCCAAACTCTGTAGGGGATCAGGTTATCCTTATCCATTTGCAATTAGGATTGTAAATTAAAAACAGAAAGCATGAAACGTTCTTCTTATTTAGTAAAGGTTTAAGTGGCTGTAAATGTCTAAAACTGAAGACAGGAAGAAATATCCTAAAATAAAAGTAAAGACATTAATTATGTGGGATGAGGGTACAATGAGCCTTAACTGATTTACACCCCTTTTCTTCCTCCTATTAGTTAACTATGAAGTAATCAAACAAAGAATTTAATTATAAGAATTGGGGAAAGTTTAATTTTTCTCTTGTTGTAAAACTTCTAAATCTTTCAGACTGGCTTTAAAGTTACTAAATGTTTTGTTATAAAGTATTGGCGCGCGGAAGGAGGGTGTAGAGGATTGCCTACACCCCCTCCCCTTAAAGTTGAAATATGGAAAGGCTGTCATCCCAATTTTACCCCCTTATGGTTTACACACCACCCTGTGCACGCCACTATTATTTTGATTTTTCTATTCGTTGTTTCTTTTCTAAAAGTAGTCAGTGTCCACTTAAAAAAGAATAACTAGATTTTTCTTGAAAATCTTTAATTTTAAATATTGACATAGAGCAGTAGTTAATACACATTTCATGGATATTTTAGTCATGCTATTTGGCCATAACTCTTCTTTAAATCAGATTTTTATTTATTATTTTATTTTAATCGTACTTTGTATGTACTTTTATGTGAGTGGATATAATTTTCCTTCTTTTATGTACATTGTGTAGGCCAGTTAAATTTATTTGGACGCTCTAGCCGCAGGCGTTTAGTTGATTATACCTTCTAAATAACCCCAGCCCAATGTCCTGAACTCTAATTTAGTAATTTTCAGTAAAATACAGAGAAAGTTTTAGTATTTTGTTTTAGTTAAAAGTGAGTTTTCACTCTCCAATTTGTTAATTGTTTTTACCATTTATACTTTGAATATAACATTTTTGGATTAAAATAAAAAATACTTATTTTTTTACTCCAAAAACTATCTGTCAAAAATTTGGCATTCTTTTTGTATATTGGTTGGCAACATTATGTCTTTGTTTTTGGGGTTCTTTGAATTGTAACCAAAATTTTTTTTAAGCTTATTAAACTTTGTTGCATAGGCCTATTTATAATGTTATTTTTAGTAGAGAAGCTAGTTAAGGGTATGGCCTTTAATACCATCAAAGAAATTTAGATGAATGTACAATGTACATTTTCAATGCTTAGGAATGCTTTTTTGGGGGGAGGGTTTATTTTTTTCTATGGGCAATATCTCTTGTGAGGATGATAGAACCCTTCCCCAAATAGTGATAAACCTTTCCGCTAAGAAGAAGCTATCTTGTTAGGGAGGACCATAACGGTTCAGCGGTTAGCGAGATCCTTTGCGTCAGACAAACATCCTGTTACTTTATTATAAGGATTGTTGCGCTATATTTGGGCATAATTGTACTAGTTATAATAAATATAAATGGCTATATTGTAAAAACAGCTAAAATTTCACTTCCCTCTGATGTTGTTGTGGTAGTAGTAAAACTTCAAAGATTATTCAGAACGTACTGTATGTCAGTCTTCAAAGTTTAAGGCCCTCTCATTATTACCATGAAACCATTAAGAATTGTCATAAAAAATCTTTGAAATTTTTAAGAAAAATCTTTGAATTATTAGCTATCCTATAATTTGTTTTTTATATATAATATATTTGAAATGTTGTTAGTAATAAGTAATTTTTTACTGATTTTTTTAACCAATCTTTTTATATGGTAATTTTTAGAGGCTCCAAAATTATGTTTTTTAGTTGCTAGTTGAAATGAAAATTTTAGTTAGTTGTACTCTACCCTATGTACATACACTCTCTTTCTTATCCTTTGACCTTTTCAAATTGTAGGCAATTTTTAGTTAATTTAGTGAGCGTTTTGTTACATGAACTATAAAATTGAGGTTTTATTGCTTTTTGTTTAATATCTGAAGTCTTGGTATGCAGTGACAGAACAATGAAAGTTAAATTTAAGAAATAAAATCCGCACTTGATAGAGTTTGGAAACTGGGGTTTGATTATTTTGTTTTTTAGTAGCACCACTTCTCATCCTATCAATATGAAGCTACTAAAGACAGAAATCTATTATTAAATTTGAGGAATATTAATCATTCTCGTTCATTGTCCCCTCCCCACCCCCCATTATGGTATTTCAAAAAAAGATGCAATTCATTTTTTTATATTTTGGCAACAATTATCCTGAATTTCTTTTAAGCTTAATTATTTTTCGTTACAAACATTCTTAACTTAAAAAAATATTAAAATTGGTTGAAGACGGGCTTAAAGGTCACATTTTATATAACTCTTATATAACCTATGTAATAAATTAACCATTTTAGTCTTATATAATTGTAACGTAACCATTTCAGCTATTTCTCTAAAGATGTCTCATTAGTTTGATTTCAAGTTTCAAGCTGATTAGACAAAGAATTTTAGTAGCGTGGTTGCTCTACATTCTACAATTATTGCATAGCTGTACTATACGTCCGTTTGTGTGTACCAAACATGATTTTCCCCCTTGTTTGTTGTTGGATTTAATTTTCGCTTAATCATTACTTTAATAGAAATGTCATATTTAGTGATTTATTGACATTTGAAAATGTTATAGCTTGCTTCTGCTGCGCTACTTAAAGCCACAATTGTTGCTAAGGAAAATAAAAAAGGGGTTCTTAATAAAAATGTAATATCATAGTGACGTAATACCCAGGGAGGGAGAGTACATTTGGTGATGAATTTAATCTACGACCCTTCCTCTACCCAATTATTTATTAACTACCAAAGAAGAAATGTACAATTAAGTTTTGGGTGGAAGAATAACTAAAAACTAAAACTAATAAATTGTCAATTGTCCTAACCCTGTATCCCTGTGTTATACTTCACTTAGGCTTTAGTTTGAGTCTAATCTGCCGAGTGTTTATATGTACTTTTATTTGGTATAAAAAGAGATTAAATCAACAATAATGTTATTGTAGACTAGTTATTAGAACTGTGATAGACAATTTTGATATTATTGTTAATCTTTGTATTTCTGTAAAATCTTTGAAAAGAATTTTCCATTTTTTTTATACATGATGCCTAAAAGATTATATTTTTGTATTGTGTTATGTATTTAAACAAAAATATAATGTGATATTTTTTTTTATACATGATTAGATTGTTGTGATGTCTAATTGAGGGCCCGGCAGCTGTCAATCAGCCACTAATAAGCCGCTTGATTACTGCCATCTGGCTGCTTCACTGGGATTTTAAGGGATAATACAATTGTCGATAAATAAATTTACATTCCCAATGATGGTAAATAAAATACCACTTTTAAAGAATTGAATTATTGGTTGAAAAGTTTTGACACTACTATTTTGGAACCAACTAATCAAAATTAAACGAAAGAACCCGAAGTTTTTTTTACCAACGAATAATATAACGTGGTTATCAAACTTTGGGTTCTCCCTGAATATTTCAGAGTAGCTGTAAAGCCATGTTGAGAACATGGTTAGTAATTCATCCGCTTTTTTGGGGATTTAAAGAGCCGATTCCTGCGGCTTGCTGGCGCCGTCGAAAGCCCTGCAAAAACCTCTTTTTACAGCCAATATAATGTGATACTGATATTGAAAAATGCTATTATTAAATCGTTATCGTAAAAAAGATTGATTGCATTTTCTGTGATAAATTTTCAGGTGAAAAAATGTATAGCGCACGCGTGGTGGCGCGCGTGCTTAATGGGGGGCTGGGCATTTGTGCCTCTGCCTCCATTATATTGGCGGAAAACAAGGAACAAAATGTGCCAGCTATACAAAAATTTACAGGGATGAATTTTATTAGGTAGGTAGTAGTTGTAGGATTTGTGTTTTCCCACAATAAAAGTAAGCTCAAAGTGAAGAATATGTATATTATGTTCCTTAAGAAAAAGTATTATGGTATTTGAGAAAATGTACCTAATGATGAGCTAAAGAGTTTGACTTTTATCCAGCTGATACCCCCCATCCCCCGAGTTCACATACATTTTCTGGACCTTATTCCAATCCCTTGGAACAATGCTCAATTATTTAACACAGCGCAAGGTTTGATTAGTTTCCTTTTAGATTGTTTAATTTGATTTCTACCATAAATGAAATTCATTGAACTGTAGTAACTGAACAAACGACACTAAAATCATCAACACAACAATTTTCCCTGCCACCTAGTAGTTCTTTGTCATCATTTTCAACATCATCACCGTTACCTGTATCCGCCAGTAACAGGCACTAGGATAAACTTTCTTATAAGCATGAACAGATTTTTAAAAGTCATTTTGATAAATTATAGCTTTTGTTGCATTTTGCAGTAATTTTACAAGATACGATATTTTATAATTCTTTAGTATTCCCTATAATAGTAAGAAGATGAGGAAAGCTTTGGCCCTCAACTAGGTGCAATTTTCATTTCTTACACCCCCAACCCCCCCAAAAAAATTTAGCATTCAATAGAATAATAAAACTATATTTTGCTATCATGAATATGTCGCAGCTCTATTCATTTTGTATAAAGACATGTCATTTTTTATCTCTTTTATTTACTAAGTATATTTGCGATTACTTTTATTTAATGAAATCTTCCAATTTTTAACATTTTCAAAACGGCCTGCTTTATTGCATCAAGATCCATGACAGATCTATATAGGAAATAAACGTCTATAAATGAGCTCGAGTCTTCCAATGGTAAAGTGTTTAAAACTCATAGTGCTCCAATAATCCTCATTAAACTCTCATTGACCAAAGCGATA
>LS058178.1:0-10253 GCA_900241095.1 Acartia tonsa
CATTGCTATGGTAGTCATCCTTGTTAGTTTATTGTAAGCATAAGTTACTTTAAGGCAATTGCAATGAGCATTAAACAATTATTTATATGCATGTTTGTGTTTCTGAAATTTACAGTGTGTCCCAATTTGGTTTCAAAATTTGCATTGTTTTTTTATCGCATCGTATTATATAAAATTATAAGATAAAAACCTGTTTTGGCAGACCCGAGGGGCCAAAAGCCCGGGTTAACAAAACTGGTAATAATTTTATGATTTTTATTTCATATTCGTGAAGATTGTCTTTAATACGATGCTATACATGATTTTCACTATGGCTGAGAACCAGTTCTTAGCAAAAGAGCAAAATTTATAAATCTTTTATAATGAAAAGCTAGTCTTAAAAACAAGATTTAATAGGCATCTTTAGATTATCTTTAATATAGTATGTGTAGTATGTTTCGTTAGAATGAATCATGTAGTGAAGAAAGCCAAATCTATGGGCACCCTGTATTTCAACAAATACAGAATATAATGATTACGGGGCCTGTACTCATTAAGGCTCCATGTGCAGCCATAATTTTACATAACTGCATATAATATAATTAGACAAGTAACTTCAAAACAAATTCAAATAAAACAAGGTATATTATGTCCATGATTAGCGTGACAAGGTTTTAAGAAAACAAGAAATAGTTTAAATATGAAAGAAGCGGCTAGTTAATAATTGAATATGAAGAAAAGACAAGCAACTTCTGAAGAAAACATTATGAATTAGGTCCATAATATGTGTATCAACTTAAAATAACTAAAAGCCAAAACTATCTTTTGAAATTAATTTTAAAAGTAATGAACTTTAGCTAAGTTATTATTTATTACAGTACCTTATTAATCAGTTGGGAAAGAACCTAGACAACGATTAAATTGATCCATACCCCTTACCAGCTATCAAAGACAGAATTGTGCACACAATCATTGGAAGAGGATTATGTTTAAAACCATTCCAGAAACAATGTAATAACCAATTTTATTAAGCACATGCATTTTATGCATTTAGTTTGGAAAAAGAATAAATGTTCTGCAATTTTATTCATGTTTTGTTTGTGTCTTGCTTTTCTAAAAATATTATTATTCTACACCAAATTAAGCTTAAATAGGTAGAATTATGATTAAAGTAATACTTTACTTACATAAATCTTTCCAATCAATTAAAATCGCGGATTACCCACCCCTATCCCCTATAAGCACAAACAATAAGAGGAAAAACTAGAGGGGGGAGGGTAAAGGGCGTAATATTGAGGGCCTATAAACAATATGAAAACGCTTTAGAATCACCTTTTCATACAAGGAAAAAAAACAAGATAAAAATTGTCCATTTTTATTTGAACCGAAACAAAAAAGAAGATTTTGAAAGTTTAATTTTTAACTTTTAGGCTGGCTTATGTACTACGTTTTTTTTCTCTCAGAAATGTCAATCGGTTTAAATAATCTATAGAGTTGCGTCGCTCCTCATAAATTGGTTAATTGCCCCCAGTGTTTGTTGTATTGTTTAGGTGCTGCTAAAAAAACCCTCAAAAAATTGTGCAAGATACATCGTACTGATAATCTACAATTATTTTTAAACAATGGATAATGGAGAGGGGTGTTATGAGAATTAAAAGCTAGGAAACGGTTTTGAGTTGGGAAGATACTCTTTAATTTACTTATAGTCCATCTATGGGAAACTTGATTTTCTCAGCTGTTATTAGAAATAGACGATATTTTGATTAAGACTATTCTGTCCAAGTATATTCTATATGATTTACCAATCTGCTATTAAATATAAACAGCTCAAACTCATATCTACAGATTTGATTCTTTTTATTTTTGTGCTTGGCTACTTATGAATTTAATAATCCTTGTTTTTACTTAAATATGTTAAGTAACCTAAAATAAAATAAAATTTAAAATTAGAATTTACATACAAAGCCCATTTTAAAATATGTGTCAGAAAATCAAGATAAAAGTATATGAAGTATCAAATTCTTAATAATATTTGGTTTTGTTTTAATAAAAATAAATTTTATTAGATTAATACAATTAACCTTCAAAAACCAAGCATAACATTATAATCAAGATCGAGTTTTTGCTTAAAATTATAAAATATTCATACTAATTTGAAGCAAATTCATTGATTATATAGATTTGTAGTTTTGAAGTAGTTTAATAGGGTAGACAAAATATGGGAAGTTTCTAATTGATCTTTGACAAGATTTAGTCCATTTATGAGTGGGCAAATAAAGATTGATCAACCTCTTTAAAAAAAGAATAGTATTACTCCTATCTACAATTGAAAATTTAATATAGCTTAAAACCTTTTATTATTTGTTTAAATCAGCTAATATAGATATCTAAGATATCCAACTGTATCGATAATTCTGGAAATCAAGTTAATGGTGTTAAATGATGCATTTTATTTGAACAAACCTTGTCAATTTGCCAAAAAAGAACTAAGAAACAGTTAAATAATTATGAAGAACAAATGTGGCCACCGCCAATTCTGCATAACCACTCAACCAGTTAA
Organism: Acartia tonsa; assembly: GCA_900241095.1. NCBI lineage: Eukaryota > Metazoa > Arthropoda > Copepoda > Calanoida > Acartiidae > Acartia > Acartia tonsa. Next base: position 2,540 of record LS058178.1, read on the forward strand.
TTTGCTGTCAATGGTCCAATTTTTATCATCAATAATAATGGGTTAGGTAAACAGCTTAAAAAAGAGATTTTGCAGTGTTTTTTTATGTTTATAAAGGGTTGAAGGTATTACATTTAGAATACTATAAGATATAATTACAAAATTTTATTTGCATTCCAAAGTTTTCCATTTATTTCTTAGGTTAATTCCATCATTTTAGGGTAACATCTTAGGGTTTATTTAGTTTTAAATATAGTCTTTAGTAAATTTTAATATAACTTCCACTAGGTTTCAGTTATGTTCTACTAAACAGCTAGCCTTACAAGTTTATTGTTCGTTTGCCTTTCCATTTAACCCTGACTTTTTTTGCAGCTTCTTATCGGCAATATTCTCGTTTTTATGCATAAAAATTAGTTTAAATTTGATATTTTTCCACTCGGTGGTCATATGGACATCTGGAGACAGATTTCCATGAAAAAATCCACAAAAAGTGGCAAATATAAAATTATATAACATTATTTAACACTTTGATTCCTGCGACACTAACTTAAATGTTGCCGTTAAACAGTTATTCAAAATTCTTAATTATTTCTTCTTTCATACAAATTTTTGGCCAATACACAAAAAAATGGAATAAATCAATAAACAACCTTTCAACATATATTAGGCCCTAAAAATGAATCTTCCCTTAAAACAACGAAATTTAAAAATAATAAAATATTAATTAAGAAACCAAAAATTCATCGAAACAACTCTCTTTAAGATTTAAAATAATTATTCAATATTAAATCTAAATAACTTCTCAAAATTATTTTGTTTGAATGTAGAAACAAAATCTAAATTTGTTTGCCTCTAAGAGAGATAGACAGGCTAAGCGATTTTAAGAGTCAATAATTAAAATTTATTCAATTAAATGTTGTTACTTAATTACCAATTATATTTAACATTTTTGTTACGATCTTTTTTAAGCAAAGAAATCACAGAGATACTATAGCTTGATTTTAGCAGATATTATTAATAAACCTGTTAAAAATAAAACTTTTGAGTGTCCAATCTTTGAAAGTCGGCATCAATTATTAATGATGGCAAATTGAAACCTTGATCCCTAAAGGCACACACACGCTCACACACTCAAACACACATACACACAAACACATATTTATTTGGGTATTCTGAATCTGAATACCAATGTTTTGGTACAGATTTATAGTTCTTTCAAAGAAGTTGGTGAAATATCCCTACCCCCCTAACTATAAAAATATAATACAGAAACTTAACCCCCCTAAAAACCTCGGAACTAAACTTAGGTTTATTGGTTTATAAATTACCCCCACACGTTTAGGAATTTAATATTATTGTCCCGTATAAATAAACCATAAGATTAATCAATGGAGAAATCTACAAATGAAGTACTTTTGGCCATTTAATTATTTTTTAGAATGCAAATACCATTCTGTTGAGTTGCTAAATCACTAATATGGTGTATGTCTACTAATGGTATTTGTAATATATAGTTTCTTATGCTCGCCCAGCTTTTTAGGGGTCTATTTGGAATAATTTTAGCTCCAAGAAATTGCTTTGATCCAAGACAATTTAAAATATCATTTAGGGGGAGCTACCAGAAAAAGTTCAATTAGGAGACCTAAATTGAACTTTTATTTATGTCATGAATTATAACTTTCTTTTGTAAAACTAATTGCAACTTTAGTGATAGGGTTCCAATAAGGTATGAAAGTAAAGCATGATAATTTAGAATTATTACAAGAAATGTTTTAAATTACGTTACTAACCAGACATTTCAGTCCGCATTTCGCCAACAATTTTGTTTAAAATCTTGCCACTATTTAAGAAATTCATCCTTATTTACCTTTTAAATTTTTTCCCCTCAAAATTATGCATTTTATCAATTCATTAGATATACACTATACATACAGCCTAGCAACTCATACCATTCAGATAGAGCCAGACTATGTCTTGAGAAGCCTAGTCTAATTGTTAGGACAGAGGCTCTCGTGTTTTGTATACATTACAAACCCGCAGGGCTCAACCTAAACTTTAATCATCATCTTTAATAGATTTTTTATTCATTTAATTCAATTTATTAATTTGATTTAATGGATTATTAAAATTGCAAATTAATTTTAAAGTATATATTGCCCTGTTTTGGAATGGAAGCCTATTTATGCAATAAGGTTGCCTTATTAGGCTGTGACTGGTGGGTGGTTTTATTATTCCAATATACACTCTATAAATTGTATAAATAAGCCTGCGGAGATTTACTATTAGCAGTTTTAGATATATACACCACAGAAGCTTCATTATTAATAATAAGCTTTCTTTAAGAACCTTTTAGCTTTAAAACTATTTTTCAAAGGATAAAAAGGATATTAGCTTTTGTATGAAAAGATTTTTCTTTTCAGCTGCTGAACTTAAATTAGAGCGGTTTCAGTTTAATTTTAGACTCAGCATTCATGTGTAGCGGTCGCAGATTTTTGTTTAAAATGCAAAACTTCTTTGTCTGAATGTTTTTTTTCTAATGAGACGTGTAATGCAATTTTATTTATCTTAAAAGGATTGCAAATGATGAAAATTTAATTTAGATTAAAAGTTATGATTCAATTAAAGATAAATTTTAAGATAATCTTAATTTATCAAATTTTTTGCTGTTCAATTCAATTATTAAATTTAGAAAAAATAGAGGTAAAAGATTTAAAGCAGATTAACTCTAAATTATTTTTTTCTTTATTTGAAAAAGAGAGTAATACAAAACTAATAAAATTCATGAACCGAGAGCCGCTATAAGAGGCAGGATTGGAACAGAAATTGGCGGCTTAGTCGCGTCTTAATTACGGCTGTCTTACCCTTTTTAATAAATTTCATAGAAAGTATTTTTTTCACCTGTTGCACTTTTTGCAAAGTAATTTCATAAAATAACAAAACACTTAGGATAATAAAAAACATGATTAATTTTAAAATTAAATTTTGTCAAAAGTAAACAAAAACTTTCATTCATTGAGTAAAAATGAATTTCCTACTGTTTTTTTTAGATAGAATATAGGATATTAATCTTAAATTTGTTGAAAAGAAAGGTCATAGAGTATTTACCAAAAAGTTTACCTACCAAAAATATTTTAGTATTTTTGTTAATACATTTTAAAAGAAATATCTAAATATTAATAAAATATAAATTTCTATAGTTTTGATAATATTTGAATATTTATATACTAAATTACGTTTTCCCGGAATCTTTATTTTAAACTAAAAGCGACTTACAAAGTTCAGGATGTAAAATTTAATCTGTTTTTAATATATCACTTTTTTTTTCAAGAATGTCAAAAATAATTTTATAAAAGGAGCGAAGATCAACAATTTAGTTATTGGGGCAACCAAATATTAATCGTATAGGACGATTCTAAATAAATCTATGGTATAAGTTATCTGTTTCGGACCGACAAATCCTGAATACACAAAAGCTTCACTTTTATTAATAAATTGATGTACATCCCCATTGTTGAAAAAATCATCCGTTGCGTATATGAACATTATTGGTTAAACAGTTTGCACACTTCTAGTTTTAATAAAAGTTTTTGTGGCAACGAATGAGAGAACTTGTATATAAAACTATGGATACCAATTTAGTTTAAATTAAGGTTCAATGTCCTCCCCCCTATGGTTTCTTTTTTACAATTTTAATCTTCATTTTATAAACATTATTATCATCCAGTTTATATTGGCAAGGAAAGCCAAAAAGGGATCATACTTGAAGAAATAAGAAGAATCTGCAAGATTGATTCCCAGATTATATGTGCAATAGTTGGAGATGAAAGGAGGGGGGTTGGAATACAATGTTACGGGGGGAGGAGTTGTATTGCAAGACAATTTTATTGAATGAGCACGCGTTAATATTTTATTGTAGGCTTGTGGCAAATTTATGCATTGTAAAGATAAATTTTTAATTTTTTTTATATCTATAGGCTTATAAAAAGTACATTTTTCACTGTAAGGAATATATTTATATAACATAGAAAAATGTATAAATGTTATCTTAAAGTTAATAATCTTTAAGTGTCATTAAAAAGAGATTAACAATATTATGTAATACAGATTTTCAGTTTTCCAAAAATAACATTTATTTTATTCTCCTAGGTAAGTTGTTGAGCATAATAAATGGGAAAAGGTTCAAATATTTGTTGCAACCCAATTTGATTATTACACCAAGTGCAACACGAGTTAAAGGTATTTGAAAATGAACACTCGCGCATTTTCATTTTTTGTCCCAATTTGCGCGGCTGTGGCTAAATACTAAGGTAACTGCTGCAGATAAGGGTAGCTGTGGCAAAGAGCATCTGCGGGCTAGGGTGGCCTATGCAGTGAGATTGGCTGATTCTACGTTCTAGCCGCCAACCTATTGCTTACTAATCCCAGTCTCATTCCCTTTGTTTTCATTTAATCTTCAAATCCATTTATTTCCATATGATTTTGTAAGGTAGATTTTTCGCAATAAATTTTTATTGATAGCCTTTTTATTTCTTTTGATAAGAGTTGCAACTTTAAGGCAAACATTTTAACTAAATCCTTTGATTTTAAATGTTGGAGTGTGCTTTTGATATTGCGTGATGGCCAGAAGCAAGTAAGTACTCCTAGCTAAGGATACGGATTATGAATCAAACATTTTATTCGAATTTAATCATGTTTGTATTGAGTATCAGCAAACCTTTTTGAGACATCCCTCCCAAAAGAATTTTAGTGGAAACTACGAAGTTTGAGACCAAGTAAAACGGGCAAGGATTTATGAAAAGAAAAGTGAATTTAAAACTAGAAAAAAGAATACATAATCGAATTCGGTGATAACATATCCCTGTCTCTGCCCCTAGCTGCAAGCCAACCCTTAACAATCATTTAACTATTTCTTATTTGAATCCAACAACAATCACAACACAAATTTTATTTGGTCTGTTTCTGCTGTGAGCTAGATTCTTTTTGTGCAGTTTTCAATTGATTAAGTATCTTTACAATTACTCAAATATAATTTGTTTTAAAAAGGTGTTTGGAATCATGTTTATTTAAAAAAAAACAAGGACAATTATATTATATCTTTTTCCAAAGCCCTACTGGAATAATCATATTTTTTCCAAAATTCATGGACATTCAACTTTCAAAGTTTTTTTTTAAATGGACAAAAATTAAATATCGAGTAGCTTAGATAAAATTTACAGAATTAAAATATTAAATTAATTAGTGTGTCATATCCTTTTATACCCAATTAAAATTAAATATTTTAATTTTCAATTAACAAGTTAATTATTATGTAAATGTACAAAAAGATTAATATCAACCTAATTCAAAAAACAATTTTAAGCAAAAGTACCCAAAGTCAAAAGTATATAAAGCCTTGTTATTTTTTCTCTGTTAAGCTTGTTGTAATTGATTATACAGCTAGGAATCCATGTATTTTTGATTAAATGCCACTGAGTTAAAAATAAGGATTAAAGGTATTGTGTTTCTCATAGAAAATCGATTCTGTATGTCTTTGTTTTTATTAAGATCTCTGAAAAGGCTGTAGAGTTAAGGTTGCTTCTAGAAGCTTAACCCTAAAAAGGGAAGGTTTAGATTTTTTTGAGTATTACCAGAATTTTATGAACCCAGTAAAAGTGTCTGACTATGACGTCAGAAAAAATTAACAATTAACCAATGAGAGACCGCTATATATTTTACCATTGGTCAATTACAGTGAATACTGGCTTCTCATTGGTTAATTGTTATTTTTTTCTGACGTCAGAGTTCGACACTTTTACGAGGTTCGATGAATATCAAATAGATTAGAATCGGTTCTCAGCAATACTTAAAAATTATGTATAGCATCGTATTACAGACAATTTTTCAAAATATCAAAATAAACATCATAAAATTGAAACCAGTTTTTAAGCCAGTGCCTTTTTAAAGGCTGTTTATGAGACGATGCGATAAATAGCTTTCATCACATCTGTTATAAACAGCTTTCCGCGGATAAAAAATGTACTATAAGATTAAAACCAATTTTGAGTTTGGCTGAAAACCGATTATTAACGACTGGATTAGAAGAACTGGTTACCAGCCATACTGAAAAATCATGTACAGCATAGTATTACAAATTATTTTTAACGAACACCAAAATAAAAATAATAACATTAAAGCCAGTTTTATTAGCCCGGGCCTTCATCCCCCATATTCCTGGTGTTATATTTCTATGGTTTTGGTATAATCATATCATAATTAGATTTTGTTGTAACCTAAGCGCCAACTAGTCTATGGTAATTAACTGAAACACACAAAAAAAGTTCACAAAAATATGAATTGTTAAAATTATATTTGGTATTAGTTATTTTAATTCAATATGCATAAAAGTAAAAATTAAATTATCAAAATTATTAATAAATCTTATGAAATTATGCTTTTTGGTTTGGTGGCTTCGCCCAAAGGAAAGTTTGATGCATATAATAAATTTATCTTTCATTATCTTATCCACTAAAATCTTTGAAATATAACACTTTTGTTTCAATATAATATAATAACTTATTATTATTATATGATTGGTAATCATATTTTTCAGCCCATATTATAATACATTAGATATTCAGAATAGACAACTAACTAAAATAGGTGGTATAGTCCCTTTCATGGCAACGCCTCTAAAGGGGCGTTTCATCGAATTTTCACAGTAGCTTTTGATAGTTTATTTTACTTTAGGTTAGGTTAAGTTGGCTTAGGTGATTGCCCCGAAGGGTTAGGAAATTGGCCCCACAGGGTTAGAGCCCCCCACAGGAGCTAGAAATAGGGGAATAGCTACGACGAAACGCCCCTAAAGAGGCGTTGCCACGAAAGGCACTATACCCAAAATAAGATTACAAAAAAAGTATTGTAGCTACTGTATATATATATATAAAGATCTTAAGGGATAAGACAATGGACAATAAATTGGTGTAACTTACAAAATTATCTCGTATGTAGATTACAATATTTTGTTGACAATTGACAAGATTAATAAAAGTAGGTATACAAAGTTTTCAGCTACGTGTTTATATAACTTTAGGTATCATAAAGATTTACAGTCTAGTGCCCCATCCCTTCCCGATTAATTCATAAGTTAGTCCGGATGGCATATGTAAACTATATTGTATTTCATTAGTCAAAAGGTTAGGTTAAGTGTCCAGTCCGACTTTTGGGACTTATGTGTTTGTCCTAGGACCGGCTATTAGTACATTACTAGTCTCTTTACCCAATAACAAATACTCTATTTTGTAACTGATATCTACACTTGCATATTGGGCAATTTCCCTTAAATGCCTTTTTGAGCATAGAACCTCCCCATTAGTATAAAATAAACTCGAAATAAGGTGAATAGTTTTTTGTTTTGTTTATTACTTCAGGTATAGTTAGTTATATATGTAATTTTTTCAAATATAAGGGTGGGGGGGGGGGTTAGTGCTCTATATGCAATTTGAGGGAAAGAATCACATATTGAAACTATATTGTATTTCAATACTCTCAAGTCAATAATATTCTTATGTCATTCTGGATTATGTATTATTTATTAATTCTATTTATTCCCATTAGATAAAACCTTTAAAAGACTTTTATTTGTAAATAAACAGCCTTAAACCATTCCCATGACCTGTGTGAAGCTTCCATAATAAGGTTCAGTATTTATAGAAATTTAAATTTTTTTTTTTTTTTTGGGGGGGGGGTTAGTCGAACC
>LS058179.1:0-10253 GCA_900241095.1 Acartia tonsa
AAAAAAATATTTTTATATCTACTTATGTGGAAATCTACAGAGAACAAGGACATATACATTTTTTGATAATTCATTGAGAAATTTGGGCTGCAGATGCTTAAAAATACTTTTTCGAGGGTCATGCTGTATATTCTGATTATTCAGTTCTGACATTATACAAGTGTTAATGGCCGTTTGTCCTACCGTTTCAGTGCTTTGCTTTTATGGATGTTGTCATCCTTGTTATACACACTATCTAGGCAACTTTCTTCTTTCCCCTTTTTTCACTCAGCAACCATTGCTCCCCCCCCTCTTCCCTCATCCCATCCCTCTTTTTTTCTCAACTCTATCTTATGAAACAAACCGCCTGTTAGTAACAACTGGTTGTTCCGCTGCGCGCGCAGCAGCGCAGTTGTGTTTTAGACTTAGCATAAATAAGTGACTCATTTAGTTTTTTAAGCTTCTTCAGCAGTTAGTTAGTTCAGCGGTTAGTATATTAGTTACAAGATAAATAAAAAAAGCTTAAAATTATTTATAAAATTTTTTTTGTCATAAATAAGTAAAGTATAGAAAATTAAATAAATGTACTTCTCTTAGGCCATGAAAAGGTTTTTAACTATATTGAGGGAAGTTACCCTCCCCATAAAAATCTCCTCTAGAAAAAAGACCTTCCTTACCCCAAGAAAGGGGTGAGGGAGGGGGAGAGGTGGAAGTCGATCTCAAGTGCCCCTAAAGGCCTCTATGGGCAGAGCTGTTAGTAATATATAAATAGTAGCAAGGCACATCTTAATTTTTGCAGACAACCAATCTTTTGATTGTACAACTTTTGACTGGAAGTCCTAACTGTGCATGGTAGTGAGTTGAACCTGTTTTGAGAGCCAAGCCTTTCATACTACTCTTCTTACTATTCATCGTAGAACTTTTTCTTTAATTATGTTTTTGGACCGAGATTCGAACCCAACAACAAGCGGATGTGCTACACATGTTTTTTTTCTTTAGAAATTGACAATCTGAGCCTGTAGGCAATCCAGCTGACTCACCAGATGTAACAGGATGTTGATTATGTACTAAAATCCTGCAAAAAAGGTTAGGTTTTTTTTACAAATTACAAAATTTAGGGCAAAGGTGCTTTCCCTCACTGATAAGTAGAGCACAGATCCCTCCCTCCCAATTTTTTAAAAAATTAATTGAATATTTAGATGGAGGGGGGGGGGAGTTAGTTTTTAAAAGCGAAGCTTTTCTATAATTAGGGTCGGTCTGTAACAGATAGCTTTTTTCGTTGATTTGGGCATTGTCCTATCGATTTCAAACTTTGCATGGTGATTCCTTTAGTAGTTAGGTACGATAAGCAACTCTATAATCATTACCAAAATGTCCGTACGTCCATTTTAAACAAGTTGATTTTTTAATTTTTTTAACAACAAATTTTTATGTGATCTAATCATCCCATTGATCTGATTTTTGGTATATTGATTCCTGGGACATCAAAGTACAATATTATAAGCGAAACAGCTCTATAATGTCTATAAACATTATCCTGTATCAAGCAGTTTTTCAACAAATTGTTCAGTTCTGATACTATATAAGTGTTAATGCCGTTTGTCCTACCGTTTCAATGCTTCGCTCTTATGGATGTTGTCATCCTTGTTTAATAATGCATAACCCCTCCTTGCTCAAAAGGCATTTTGAGTGAAAAAAAAATAAAATTATAAACAAGGATGACAACATCCATAAAAGCAAAGCTATGAAACGGTAGGACAAACAAATATTTACACTTGTAGGGTGTCAGAACTGAATAATCAGAATAAAAATGTATAAAAGGCGACACGAAATTGCCGAAACTGCTTAAATACAGGTTAATGTTTAATGACATACTCACATTTTAAGTACTTGATTATAGAGAAGCTTTACTTATAACATTGTATTTTGTTGTCCTAGGAATCAGTATTCCAAAAATCAGATCAATCGGATAATTTAATCACATGATAATTTGTTATTAAAAAAATTAAAAATCAACATGTTTATATTGGACGTACGGACATTCTTTAAATGATTATAGAGTTGCTACGCTTTCTGAATTTAACTAACTACCACAGGAATCACCATTGAAATCAATTGGACAATTCTAAAATGCCTAAATTAACGAAAAAGATATTTGTTCCGGACGGACAGACGGACTTTAATTATAGATAAGCTTCGCTTTTTAATACACTTATTCATAACTTACACTAAAGCATTCTAAGCATTAGTTAACTAACTTTTGTGGTTTTATTTTAACCCATTTGTGACGAGCTCCCAAAGTTTTGATTCACCAGGCCTCAACAAAATAGATTTTTTCAATAATTACTTAATTTAAAAAGTAAAGTGTCAAATTAAAGATCTTACTATTTTTGTTCATAACGGCAATTTTTTTCTTTTTTTTGTTGCGTACCTTAGTACCTTTAAACCAACTTTATTCTTTGTAAAAAAAACCTAAATTACTTCCAAAAAAGACTGCATATCTAAATTCTATGGATCATTTTACATCTACAACTAACTAAAAACACCGACTGGCTATCTTTTTAAAAAAAGTTAGGACACGTTCTTTATCAATTTAAATTAAGTTTACTTTTGATGTTGAATTATTGAAAATTTTGAACTTTTTAAAAATATTTTTTAAAATTTCTGTTTACCTCCAATACTTTTTTTCAAATCTTTCTTATTTATTATTCTTGTTTACTATAGGAAGATGCCTGTGACTCCATCTTCATCTGAAGAGAATGTGCAGGAAAACCCTCCTCAAGCTCTCAATCTTGACATGTAAGTTCTAGTATCAATTATACAAAGTAGCTTGATGTTTGTCCGTCCGTCTGAAACTTTTGATCTCAGTATCTATAATACAAAGTAAAACGATGTATGTCTGTCTGTCTGTTTGTTTGTCTGTTTGTAGCAAAGGATCTCGCTAACCACTGAACTGATCAGGTTCTCCTTTACAGGGAAGTTTCTTTTAGGTCCCGGGAAGGATTATAACTATTTTCTTGGGGGGTGAGACACCCTCAACCCCCCCAAACCCCCCCCCAAGATTTTTTTTATTATTTTTCTTTTAAATCTAAAATACGAAAAATTAGTTTGATCAAACCTTTTGGGGCAAAGCCCTTAGAGGCTAGGGGCGAAGCCGCTAGTCTTACTTATAAAGTAGTAAGCTTTTTTGTCTGTAGCGAAGGATCTTGCTAACCGCTGACCCGAAATGGTTCTCCTTTACATTGAAGCTTCCTGTAGGTCCTGAGGTGGTTTTAGGCTATTTTATTTTATAGATAAATTCTGGGTATGGTTTTAGGCTATTTATCTGCCCTTATTTAGCCTTTAGAATAGAGCCTCTAGATGCTAGGGGTACAGCCGCTTGTGCTACTTAAAGGGACTGTGCAGTGCAATGTTTATTTAAAAATTTCTCATCTGATTATAAAACTTGAACATTTAAAAAGCCTCTTCACCTATACTGATTAACAAAAAGTATTTTGTGTGTAAACAAGGATGGCAACATCTATAAGTAGCAAAGCTCACAAATTATGGATAGACATCTGGAAAAAGATGATCTATAGAGTATGTCTTAAAATAAATCCCGAAACTTTTTTAAAAAGTATAATTATCTTTTGAAGCAATAAGCTAATAAGAAAAATGTGAAAATCTAGCACCCTTACCATATATCCTATTATATAAAGTAGTAAGCGTTTTTTGTCTGTCCCGAAGGATCTCGCTAACAGCTAAACCAATATTGTTCTCCTTTACAGTGAAGCTTCTGCTAGGTCCTGGGAAGGTTTTAAGCTATTTTTTGGGAGGGTGTCTTCACCCCCCGTCCCCCCAAATTTTTTTACTCTTTCGAAACTGAAATTTAGAATGGGATGAGGTCGACTTTTCACCCTCCTACCATAAGAGCCACTAGAGGCTTCTAAGGGGCGTAGCCGCTAGTCTTAATATAACTTAATGAAAATATGTAAAGTGTAAACAAGTTCTTAAATGTATAGCAATGCAAATATTCTAAAAAAGCTTTCTATTTCTAACAAAAAAATTATATATTTTTTTATACCAAATTTTTTACATACCAGTCATGTTGTAAAGTTAGCTTTAAAAATCATTAGTCATAAAGAAAGTTTACATCTAAACTTCAAAAGCTCATAACAGAAGTTCAACCTGCAAATCTTATTATCCTTATAATAAAGTAACAGGATATCTGTTTGTTTGCCTGTGTGTCTATTTGTCTGTACTGAGGGATCTTGCTAACCGCTGAACTGATCGGGTTCTCCTTAACAGGGTAGCTCCTCAAAGGTCCCAGGAGGGTTTTTAACTATTTTTTGGGAGGGTACCACCACCCTCCTAAGATAAATCACAAAAAAAATCTAAAAAATTTTTTTTTTTACTTAGAGAATGAACGAATTAACAAATTCAATTTTTTGAAATATAAAAAACATTTAAAGTGCCACTAGAGGCCTCTAGGGGCGTAGCCGTTAGTATCAATTATAGCAACAATTATCTCTTTTTATCACCTTTATGATATTCAAATCTGAGTGCATAAAAAATATTTGTATTTGAAACTTGGAATCATCAATATAAATACCCATAAATAATTAATTAACTGCAACAGATTTGTTATTGCTGTTTGTACTTCTGTACTTATCATTTATTAAAATTCCAATTATCATCTCTAATAATGTTACATGCCTATGACATCACTGCACCTTATATATCAAGTTTTATCATAATGCCATTTTTTGAAATTTTATTTTATTGAATTTATAACAATTAAAAATTATAGTTTTTAAGCTGCCAGTTGCCGAAATTTAAAACAGCTCTAGACCAGCCAAATTTTTATGTAGTCTTTTATTGTGATCAGAAACAGATAAGAATATTAATTGGCGTCACTAACCGCGGTTTACTGCCTTAAATGGCGGTTTCCGTTATTTGCCATTAATTGATGATGGTCAAAAAAAGTTATTTTTTTATTATGAAAAATAAAAGTTCCACCCAAAATTCGGTAATCCTAGCTTTAAAATTGGCCGCTCTATGGCTGTTTTAATATTTAGCAGCTGGCCGCTAAAAATTGCCAAAGAGAATGACTAGAAAGGGTAATTTTCTCGAAAAATGCACATGAACCACCAGAAAAAAAGATTATGTCTCTATCAGTAACAGGAGCTGAGATAGAGGAGGGGGAGGGGGGGCACAATCTATTAATTTGCGAATTGGGACCCGATCTGTAAGGGGTAACTATGCTTTATATTGATGGGAATGTTGACAAGAAGTTTAGCCTTATATCTTTTATAGGAGCTGAGAAAATTACTTTTCTCCAAAACGTTTCAGGCAGACATGCGGACAGACAGATGGACATTTCAAATTATAGAGTAGCTTTGATACTAAAAAAATATTGATAATAAACTAATAATTGACATTATCAATCTTTTTATTACAAGTGGAAGGATTGCCACAATTTTAAAACTTTTTTCATGGACAAGAATATCTATCTTATCATTTTTTTTATATTAGGATTAAATCAGCTGAAGAGAAGAAGTCAACTGAAGAGGAAATAAAGTCAGCTGAAAAGGAGGTGAAGTCAGCTGAAAAGGAGAAGAAGTCTGCTGAAGAGGAGAAGGAGTCAACTGAAGTGGAGAAGGAGTCAACTGAAGTGAAGATGGAGTCAACTGAGGAGGAGGTGAAGTCAGCTGAAGAGGGGAATAAGTCAGCTAAAGAGGAGAATAAGTCAGCTAAAGAGGAGAATAAGTCAGCTAAAGACGAGGATAAGTCAGCTGAAGAGGGGAATAAGTCAGCTAAAGAGGAGAATAAGTCAGCTAAAGACGAGGATAAGTCAGCTGAAGAGGAGAATAAGTCAGCTGAAAAGGAGAATAAGTCAGCTAAAGAGGAGAATAAGTCAGCTGAAGAGGAGGATAAGTCAGCTGAAAAGGAGAAAAAGTCAGCTGAAAAGGAGAATAAGTCAGCTAAAGAGAAGAATAATTCAGCTGAAGAGGAGGATAAGTCAGCTGAAAAGGAGAATAAGTCAGCTAAAGAGGAGAATAAGTCAGCTAAAGAGGAGGATAATTTAGCTGAAAAGGGGAATAAGTCAGCTGAAGAAAATGTGGTGGAAAGCTCTAAAGATGAGTAAGTAATTTTAATTTTTATATTATCTTTCCAACATCTATAATACAAAGTAGAATAGTGTCTGTCTGTCTAAAGCGTAAGTTCTCAGTAACTGCTAAACCAAGTGGGCTCTACTCTTCAGGGAATATACCTACTTTAATTTCTTAGGGGGAGGGGGAAAAAACTTTGAAATTCATGATCTTTACACATTACACAACATTATTCAAGAATTATTAATTAAACATTATTGTCATACCCATATTAGAAATAATATGCTAGATGTAAGTTTGCCAGAAGTTTCAATATTAATTTCATTTATACAGCCAAAATTCAGTTTGCCATCAATAAATCTATAATTTTTTAATCTTTGACATAAAGAAATTATATTTAAACAAGGATAACAACATCCATAAGAAGCGAAGATGTGGAAATCTAGGAATCGATCTAGCCCCACAACCAATTAGTATATCTGAATGAAACTTTGTGGAAATGTGTAAAATATAAATTTTTTCACTCCCTAAAAATTTCAGCCGTCTATCAGAACTTGAAAAAGACCTTAAACACTTAAAAAACTAGGAATCAATCTAGCTTTCGAACTAATAAACTAATCTCAATGAAACTTTATAGATGTATGCAAAATTCAAACTTTTTGAATCCATTGAAATTTTAGTCTTCTATCTTGAATGTAACTCAAGAAAATCATGAAAACTTAAAAGTCTAGGAATCGGTCTAGCACCCCAATTAATTGCCATATCTTGATGAAACTTAGTGAAAATATGAAGGATGGGAATTTGATTAATCCCTGAAAATTTCAAGTGTCTATCTTGAAAAATAGCAGAGAAATGTTTCCCCCAAAACATTTCAGACGGCCATTTCAAATTAAAGAGTAGCTTCGCTACTAAAAATTAGATAACAGCCCCCTCCCTTCCATTCTCTGATTAAGGGTTAAATGATATTGCAAACTTTATTGATTATTTTTAATAATTTTTTAATTCTTTACAAAGGTTGTATGCCACTATGCCATCAGAAGAGGAACAGAAGAGATTCATTCAACTTGTTAAAGCTGGAAATTTCCAGGATGTATCTGAAGAATTAAAGAAGAAAGCATACCTTATCAAAAGTAGAAATAAACTTGGTAAGGAAACTACTACACAAGTTTGTCTATGTATACTCATTTTGGTATTGCTGTAAATATTTAGCTATAAAAATTTATGCAGCAGTGTCAGTATACTTCAGTAATGCAAGATATATATGATTAAATGCATTTTATTTGATTCATCAGAATATAGTTTTAAAGGACAATAGCTTCAATAACAAAAAAGTTATAGACATTTCAAAATGATGTTCATAGTACAATGAAAATTTTGAAAGTTTTTCATTGCTAATAAAAAAAAATTTCATTATTAAAATACGTTGCCTAGAAAGAAAATTATAAGCTTATTTATGGCAGAAACTTAGGATGCCAGTAACAGATAACATTTTTACAATAATAACACCCTTCTTTATAGTCAAAATAGTAAAAAAAATTCAATTTAATTTGCGTTATACTAAGTGTACTGTAGTGTGAGAATGCCAGCCTTTAGGATTTTTGGCCAATCAGAAGGCCGAGTCTGTGCTAAGTCAGCTGAACAACCAATCACAGATGAGCATCTGTATTACTTACATTAGTTTCATCTTTTGCCGCTATGATTTTCTGCTTACAAATGTAATTTAAGCAGAATTTTTTGAAACCTAAGAGATTTTGACCATGAAAAGGGGTGTTTTTATTGTAAAAATTTATCAGTTACTGGCAGCCTAAGTTTCTGACAAAAATAAGCTTTTAGTTTTGCTTCTAGACGATGTAATTTAATATTAAAATTTCTTAAGCAATAAAAATCTTCCAAAATTTTCATTGTACTAAAAAATACATTTGAAATGTTTGTAAATTTTTTTGTTATTGAAGCTAGCTATTGAAGCTTGCAAAATATAGCATTTTGTTCTTTCAATTTATGAGATCTTAAGCTACAGACAGAAAAACTTTACCTTTTTGTTTTTAAACATACAGGATATCAGAACACATAAATGGAGTAACATTGTTGTTTATGTGTTTGTGTCTATGTATGTAATCACAGCTTGGAGTGGTAGGAAGGGCAGAAAGATAGAAAAGATTCAACTGTACTAGGTCAGAAGGATAAAAATTTAGAATTGTAGATTCTATACAAAGATAATTAGTAAATTAAAAGCTAAAAAATATCAGTAAGTAACAACAAAAGAGTAAAAAAAGTGAAAAGCTAGAATAAAGTTATGATAATATGAAATAATAATTTTTAGGTAATACCCCGTTACATTTTGCATGCGGATGGGGACACCAATCTGTTGTAGAAGTACTAATATTAAACAATGCCAACATTCATGATGGAAATAATAAGTTTATCATCTTTATTTATATTCACACTCTTACATGAGTGTAAAGGTCGAACCCCATAAGCTGTATGCAAAAAATCTTCTTTCTATAAAAATAAATAGAAATCAAAATGATAAAAATATTTAGAGAGAAAACAAAAGTGAAAACCTAATTTATAGTTGTGATGCTACAAAATAATATTTTTTAGGTAATACCCCATTACATTGGGCATGCAGAAAGGGAAACAAATCTGTTGTAGAAGTACTAATATCCAACAAAGCCAAAATTAATGAAAAAGATAATTATGGTAAGTTTATCATCTTTGTAAGTAAATACTAACACTGTTACATAAATAGAAAGGTCTATCTATATAAGATGTATGCAAAAAATCTTTCTATAAAAATAAATACAAAATCAAAAAGATGAAAAATATTAGAAATTGACAACAAAAGAGTAAAAAAAGTGAAAAGCTAAAATATAGTTATGATAATATGAAATATTGTTTTAGGGAACACCCCATTACATGAAGCATGCAGTTGGGGAAATCAATCTGTTGTAGAAGTACTAATATCCAACAAAGCCAGTATTAATGGTAAAGATAATGATGGTAAGTTTATCATCTTTCTTCATACTCACACTGGTTCATAAATAGACAGGTCTAACCCTATAAGGTGTGTGCAAAAAATCTTCTTTCTATAAAAAGATAACTAGAAAATTAAAAGCTAAAAAATATCAGTAAGTGACAACAAAAAAGAAAAAAATTCAAAAGCTAGAATATAGTTATGATAATATGAAATAATCTTTTTTAGGTAATACACCGTTACATATTGCATGCAGAAAGGGACACCAATCTGTTGTAGAAGTACTAATATCTAACAATGCCAACATTCATGAAAAAAATAAAAATGGTAAGTTTATCATTTTATCTTTATACTCACACTGTTACATAAATAGAAAGGTCTAACCCCATAAGATGTATGCAAAAAATCTTCTTTCTATAAAAAGATAATTAGAAAATTAAAAGCTAAAAAATATCAGTAAGTGACATCAAAAAAGGAAAAAATTCAAAAGCTAGAATATAGTTATGATAATATGAAATAATAATTTTTAGGTAATACCCCGTTACATGCATGCAGTTTGGGAAGTCAATCTGTTGTAGAATTACTAATATCCAAAAATGCCAACATTAATGATGAAAATAATAATGGTAAATTTATCATTTTATCTTTATACTCACACTCTTACATAAATGGAAAGGTCTAACTTATACTTATGGATGTTGTCATCCTTGTTAATATATAGATCACAAGGATAATGATTTCAGTAAGTTTACCTACCTATCTGTCTATCTATTGATAAAAAAAAGGTATATATATTTAAATATTTAGGAATTAGGGCAGGAGGTACTTTTTGAAGTACTGGGGGATTTTGACGTCCCTACCCTTCCCAGTCACCCATCCTTCCAGGGATATGGAAGGTTTGCGTAGGACTAACTATCCTACCTAGAAAAAGAAATTAGTTATAGAAAACACCCACAAATTGAAAAGCTGAGAAATTTGCCAAAGACAGGAATTCATGGAGGAACAAGGTGTCCGTATTCTTTGGACTTCACAGTCAAAAAGAGAGATGCGCCTGATTTAGGAATGATGACAAGTCTTTTATACATAGATATAAGTACTTAACCCTTACAGATAGGGGGGGGGGGGGGGGCGGTCTACTTCCCCCCCCCCCCGCGCTGGTGGTTTTGGTGGCTTTTTTTTTTTGGGAAGGGGGGGGGAAATTATACATT
>LS058180.1:0-10250 GCA_900241095.1 Acartia tonsa
AAGAATTATACAAAAAACGAATTTTATAAAAAATCCTTAAAATTTGATGCAGATTTCAAATCTCCCTCTAACATTAAAATTCTTTCCAACTTATATATCTTAATGTCTATGTATCTATCTATATGTCTACCTGCCAACAGCCTCGACAGCCTTAGCCTCAGCAGCACCAATAAGACGGATCTTTTCTCCCTCGGCACGAGCAGCCTCCACGGTCTTGGTTCTAGAAAAAAATATTTATAATTTGATTTTTTAAAACATGTGTCATAATTTAGTGAAAATAAGATTACCT
Source organism: Acartia tonsa (assembly GCA_900241095.1). Lineage (NCBI taxonomy): Eukaryota > Metazoa > Arthropoda > Copepoda > Calanoida > Acartiidae > Acartia > Acartia tonsa. Next base: position 290 of record LS058180.1, read on the forward strand.
AATCTATAAGCCAATACCTACAACATACAAAACATACGAGTAATAAAGGATTTCAAACAAAATAGGAAATAGCATATTTATGAACAGGTGTCCATAAATTGTTGTTTCTTCTTATATAGGCGGCAGATTGTCTTAAGGGAGTAAAGGTAAGCTCCCCAAAAATAGTTTAAAACTTTTCCTGGAGATACATAAAAAAAGCTTCACTGTAAAGTAACACCATTTCTGCACACAATTAGCGAGATTTTTAGGAACAAAACCACAAACTGACATTCTTTTGCTTCTATATAAGGATTTCCCTTTCTCTATCTAGCCATCAATTAATGGGTATCGTACCTGTTACCCTCAGCAATAGTTTGAACTTTATAAGATTCAGCCTCAGCTGGAAGTTTAATAGTTGCCATCAATTCTTTTTCTTTCCTCTTGATCTCCTGCTCCTCAATCTCAATTTGTTTGCGTCTCTCAACAACCTTAATGAATAGCAAGATTAAGTTTCATGAAAATTCTGGGAGGGAGGGGAAATTGGGCTGTTTTATTACACAGTCCCCAAAGTCTTATAATGCCGTTTTCTTATTCTTTGGATTAACAACCATAGGGACTTTTATTTAATTTGATTGGTTGATTCATTTTATTGAGTGTCCAAACCTTTCAACCACTAGGTAATTGTGATATACATAAAGGGTTATTTTGTTTATCATCACTGGGATGTACATCAGTTTATCGGCAATTGTCTCATCCCTTTTAACGTATTTTTTGTAGCATGAACGACAGATCAACGGACAAATTATTGTATACTGAGCTGTTATCTTTACTTTGGTATATGGAATCGTCACAACAAATTTGAGCCGACTATCTTTAATTGGAGCTGAGAAAATCACGTTTTTTCCAAAAAATGTTTCAGAGAGACAGGATTTTGAATTATAATGAAGTGTATAATCATGTAGACTCTAGGTCTATTTATGTAATAAAATAAATTTAATTAATCTTTATTAGAAGAAAAAAATGATTTAAATCATAATCTTTTGAGTTTGCCAATTAAAAGTTACAAAGAAATAGTTTTTGAAAGAAATATGATCAATATATGGAATAATGGATAATATAGAATACGCGGATATTGTGACAGGGGAATTTTTGTCGTCAATTAAGGTTGCTAATATAGCCTCACAAATTGGTCAATACGTGCCTCCATAGTCAGGATAATGAATTGGTAGACAAAAGGGTAGGGGATGTGGGGCATCTCTATATTAGCCAGCTGGAAGAAACATATTTTCAGGATTTGCGAAAATCTCCCACAATATCCAATCCACGTATTCTATATCCATTGCTCTCTTGAAATCGCAAAATATTCTATCAATTGATGTAGATGGTAGAAAATACAAAAATCCATATTTTCTACCAGATAGGTAGTTTTTTAGTTTACCTGAATCTGAATTTCTTCATTCCTAATCTTCTGTTGGATTTTGGCAGCTTGCAACTCGTATGCCAACTGGGCCTCAGCTTTCTATAATTAATAGAATAAAAGTTATTAACAAAGGTAAATCTTGGATAAAAGCAAACTAAGTTAAAGAGCAGATGTTGAGTTGTCATAAGTAAACATCAAAGGTAATCTCGAAACATCTTAAAGAGAAGTGTGTTGTCTCTGACGCATAAACGACGAGCGGTCAGATAAAAACAATGTATGAATTAGGTGATCGCAGGTCATAGGTAGGAATCTTCACTGAAAAATTTAGCTGTCTTATCTTAAATAGAACCCTAGAAAATCAAAATTCACCCATAGCGTTACGGAATGACTGACGGCCCCGGGCAGACAAAGTGAATTAGGGTAGCTACGCTAATAAAAAATCACAATATTTGAAGAGACAATACGCAGTAAGGAGACATTGAGCTGTTCATTACAATAGTCCCCAAAGTTTTATAATACCGTTTCTTTTTTACTGGCTTCGCATTTTTGGAGACTGGTTCATATTGCATTTTTAAATCTAATTGTAATCCACATAATGAAAAATTTTGTGTAGTATCATTGGGGATGTACATCAACTTATCGGCAATTGTCTTGTCCCTTTAGATCTCTGGATACATTTTTACATAAAATGGCACTCACCGCTGTGTTCACTTCGCTGTCAAAGTTTGCTTTCTGAAGTTTGAAGGCGCGACTGTTATCCTCAATCTTTGTATCTTAACAGATATTAAACATCAGGTATCAAGTTTGAAATCGATAGGACAATTCTATTTGGACTATATTTACGTAAGAGCTATTCATTACTGCAGATAACGGGATATCTAACTTAAATAGGGGCCGCGAAAATCACATACATAACGTATTTTTGAATTATAATTTAATGTAAGTGTCCAGTTACTTTTCAGGATAGACGGTCGAACATATTTTGTTTATTGAGTAGCTGCACTACCAGTACCTACCAACAACTGTACATAAATATAGAAGCAATACTACTATAAAATTAGGCATATTATATTTGTACCTGTACTATATTTAACGTCCATGGCAGCTTTTTCACACTCGGCCTCTCTGATACCAGCGTCTCTGTTAGCCTAAAATTATGGACGTACAGCTTTTAAATATTTCTTTATAGAGTGTCTACCATCAAATATTCAGCTTTGCCCTTGACTTTTATAATTTTCTAAATTAATAGACAATTCCTTTTTTATCTACAATAAGTCACATGCAAAGACATATATTTTTTAACAATTATTTTATACATCTTAATTGGAACTGATGATCTATTTAATAGTGAAACAATTGTCTTCCATGTTAAAAAACTAACTCGTTTATATATCCTATCATATAAAGTAGTAGCGTTTTTTGTCTATCCCGAAGGATCTTGCTAACCACTGAACCGATATTAGTCTCCTTTATAGTGAAGCTTCTTATAGGACCTGTGAAGATTTTAAACTATTTTTGGGGAGGGTATCTTCACCCACCCCCAAACAAAAAATATTTTTTTACTCTTTTGAAACTCAAATTCAAAATAGGCTGAGGTTAACTTTTACCCCTCCTACCCCTAGATGCTTCTAGGGGTGTAGCCGCTAGTATATATATATTTTGATAATAATACTTTTTTCTCAAGATATAATCCGAAAAAGTTGTCATATATAAAATTGTAAATTTTGTTTTGCACATCTTAATGCCACGCATTAACATTAGTTGCGACCATTTTTAACGTCTTTAGTTATGACACATCTAGGAGATGTGTCTTGACCAGCGCGACGGATTCGTTACTAACCTGGGCCACACCAATCTCGGCGTCCCTCTTGACGGCGGCCGTCTGTGCCTTACCCAGGGAGGCCAAGTAGGTCACATTGTCGTAAACATCCTACACACATACCATCAGTTTTTATCGTCAGTATTAAAAGATTGTAGATAACCAAGAAAAAAAAACATCAACTCAGTATCAAAGGCCTTGGGAAAGTCAAAGAAACTGTAAATGGATGATATATTATTAAGTCACGAAACCTTTCAAAGACTCGTATATATCAGGATGGCACTTATTTCTCGTATTTGTCTATTGGTTGGATGTATAAACTGATGTATTATGGAGATCTGAAATATGTTACTGCTTTCAGAACAAGGCTTTTTTAATGACTGGTTGGGTTGAGTTTTTGTCTTAATTATGTTGAGCCATTATTTACACTAGCCCCCAAAGTTTCATAATATCGTTTTCTTATTCATGGCTTATCAACTTTGGGGTTTTTAGATAACTTTGATTTGTTGGTTTATTAAGTTGAGTGTCGAAACGTTTCAAACACTATTTGTAATCTATAGAAAGGGTAATTTTGTGTATCATAATTGGGGATGTACATCAATAGATCGCATATTAAACAATGAGTCTATAATATATATCAAATAAATAGGGTTTAAATAAATTGTGTCGATCGCTCTATATTTTCCTATTAGACTTGAGATGCTTCTATTGACACTAAAAACTTATTATTCCTTGATTGTGAAGGACAAGATTTCAATACCCATCCGACCGACATCTGGGGCTGCAACCTAAATATATCATTCTATAAGAAGCTGGTCTTCAAAGGCTATTTCACAGGATAGGGAGAGATCATTAGACTGTAAATTATATTGGTACCCAAAGTTTTAGAAATGTATTCTCTTTTAAAACTTTGAGTACTTTTATTAATCTTGATTGGTTGGTTCAAAATAGCAGTAATTTCATTTTTATAGTAGGGGTGATTTTGTTTATCATAATTGGTTATAAAAATCAAAATTCCGTAAATGTGTGAGTTTTAAGGCTTAAAATAGTAGTTAAAAAATTTGTCTAGGTATAGTTCCTTTCAATAAGGAATACACATATTTAGTAAATTTTATCGTTCTACTACCTATTGTTTTTAAGCCTTAAAACTCACACTTTTACGGAATTTACTTTTATTTTTTGTAGCACCGTATCATATCCAGTTTTCTACGAATATAAAAATATACAATCATAAAATTAAAACCAGTTTTTTAGCCCGTGCTTTGCATATCGGGGCTAAAAAAACTTGTTTTAATCTTATAATTGTACATTTTATATCCGCGGAATGCTGTTAATAATACGATTCCAGAAATAAATATTATTGATTTATTTGTTTTGTGTATGGCTTACCTCTCTAACTAAGGATGCAAATTGGTCTCTGTCTTTATACACTTCTTCTACTGTCAATGTACCTGAACAAAACAATCAATTAATCAATTAATTGATAAATAATCAATCAATTAATAACAATATTGATCTCTATCTTTATTTACCTATTCTCAGTGAGGAATGGGACATTATATTGGGCTGTTTTTTATTCTAGTCCCTAAAGTTTATAAAACCGTTTTCTTATTCGTTGGCTTAAAACTTTGGGGACCTTTATTGAATTTTAATTGGTTGGATAATTAAGTTAAGTTTCCAAAAGTTTCAACCACTAGTCGTAACCTACTGCAAGGGGTAATTTTGTGTTACATAAATGGGGATTAATCGGCCATTGTCTTATCCTTTGGATCCCTGACCTATTCTACTGCGCCTAAACAAAGCACTTCGAACTGACAATACAAACTGTGGATTGGATTCGCTACTTAAAATGTAAAATATATTGAGTATAAGTGTAAGAATGAAAGAAATAAATAGTGGAAAAGAAACTCTTAACTTCAATCTAATGCATTAGAATTGCACACAAAATAATAGAATTTTTATTAGAGTGACAAAAATAAAATAACAAGGAGGAAGAAGACATTGGACGGTGAAGTTTATTTATACTGGTACCCAAATTTTTATAAAAACATTAGTTTATTCATTGGCATAAAAAATAACTTTAAGAACAATTATTATTTGTTAATTGGTTTTTTTCAAACCATTATTGTCCAAACTTTTCAATCTTTAGAAAATATTTATCGTGATCATTTTGTGTTCAATTAATCTACCATTGTCTTATCGCTAAAGATCAATAAAAAATTAGCTTAATAGCATCAAAAGTACAAAAAATAGGCAGAACAACCAAAGTTAAAAAGTGGAGTACAGAAAACTTTTGACAATAATAAAGTGTCATATAAAAGACCGGAAACGGCGATAATCGGCCAACGTTCACTAGGATCTATAAGGTTAGGTTAAAAAGAAGCAAATTCGTTCCCACCCATCAACGTTCTAAATCCAATGCGGTTTCCAGAAGATACTTTAAAATTGTTTTAACAGAAGAGTAACGGTATATCAGATACATTATTTCAATAGAGCTATTATTGATCTAAATGTCTCAAGAAACCCATACAAGTATCTCCTTTCAATTTTGCTTGAAATGCAAGGCACACAACTTTATTTGGTGTTTAAATACTTTCACAAATGTTTTTTGTGTGTAAAAATATCTAAAACAATCATCTGGATGTTTGTCTCCTGAGATCTCGGAAATGGCTGTACGGAGGTTGAAAGTGAGACTTCAATCCGTCGAAGAACTATCACCCCTCAAAAAAAATGGGGAATAAAGAACTTTTTAAGGGGACGTTCTAGATGATAGGGGCGCAATAGTTATAAACATAGCATCCAAATCCCATTTTTGCTACTTATCTCTCAAATCCCTAATAATTTTAGCTATGGTGCAAAAACGCAGATCTGACATTTTCGCAGTTGTGAGCGAGAACCTTTTACTTCTGGCAAATTTTTTTTGGAAGATTTTTTTAACTTTGAAATTTTGCACCGAGTATTTGAAACCTATTGACTCCCATTCCCTTGGGAACAGTGATATTGCACCTCTAGAAAATACTTTTTTCCTCCAACGTTTTCGTCAGTCAAAAAAGACAGTTATTAACTTTTTATGGAAATTTGATCACATTTGGAGAAATCTTATTATTCATACCTATAAAAGTAACGGTGTTTGTCTGTCTGTACAATGTAGTTTATCAAAGGTCATGGGAAGGTTTATAACTATTTTGGGGGAAAAAAATGACCCTTCACCCCCCCCCCCTGAATTTTTTTTTCATTTTCTTTTCAAATGTACGTGGCAAAACAGTAAATTTTAAAGTGCCTTTCTGCCAGTCAAAAGAGTCATAATTTAGACAAATTATACTTTTTTTGTTTGTATATTTCAGTGCTATCTTAAGGATGTATACAGTAGCAGAAATAATTTTCATCAGATGTGATATCCCTTCCTAGATTTTTATGGGCAAATTGGAAGTTATAAAACAGTATTTAATGGCATTACAAAATTAAAACTTTAAAAGAGAATAAAATTATTGCCCTTTAAGAGCAAAGCTACTCTTTTACTAAGTTCTGTAGGTAAATTATTCTGGTAAATCATACTGGTACCCAAAGTTTTATAAACAATATCTCTTATTCGTTGGTTAAAATATTTGGAAACTTATCAAATCTTGATTGGTTGGTTCAAACAAGTAGTGTTCAAACCTTTCAACCAATAATTTATCTACTTTTAATAATTGTGGGGTGTATGGACATCAATTTATTGTCCATTGTCTTTTCCCTTGGACGTACCTAGGATAGCTCTAAGGTGTCCCTCAAGAGTCTGTAGGACGGTGGATTTGATCTCGTGCTCCTTCTTCCCAAGAAACTGTTCTGAGGCAGTGTGTAATAAGTCTGGGTTCTTCATAATTTTAACCTGAACAAAGAGAAAGATAGTTAGTCGGTACCTTTAAAGATAAAAGCATCTAAAGTAATGTTATTGTAGTTAGAAAAAAAAATTATACCATTATAAGACCTATATAAGGCTTTCATGGAGTAAAGCACTCAACTGCTAAAGTCGTTACTTACTACTTTATCATGTGACTAGCGACTAGACACATCTAGAGGCAACTGAGATTGGGGTGTGGGGAGGGGCAAGAGTCGAACTCAGCTCAGTTTCAATTTAAAAAGATAAGATAGCTATCAAGACAAGAATGACATTTACAGCCGCAAACCTTAAGAACCGCTTAATGGATGCAATGGGCACGGACAAAATAAGTTAAAAATTAAACAACAGCTGATTAAATTACACCTCTCCATGGAATAAACACCTCAATCACAGAATAGTTTTAAGCCATACGGACAAAAAGGTTTATAGAGTAGATGCTTGGTAGTTATGGACATGATAGTCTAACCTGAGCAACCCCAGTAACTGTGAGAGGTACACCCTGAGCTGTTTCCACATTCTCACAAACAGGATTTAGGGTCATCACTTCTAACGAGAGTCTAAAAATAGTTATAGTAAATAATAAAATCCACCAATTTCTCTCGGACAGGTTTATGATAAAGATGATTAAAGTAGGACACCTGTCATAGAGCTTACACTAATTTCATCCCTTTATATCATATATTTGGCTGTGCCCCTAGCGTCTGAGGACTTTGTACAAGGAATGGACAGAATAATAGCCTAAAACCATCCCAAGACTAAAATTTGAAAATAAAATAGCCTAAAACCATCCTGGGACCAATGTAGAGGTGTATATTCTGCACAAGATTCATTATTTTCCCCTGCTGAAAATTTTTATTCTTTTTCCCCTTATAGTAGGTATATATTTACCAGTAATTAAGGGGAAAAATAGAAAAATAATTTTAGAACATTTATTTTATTCATATTATACCCCTCCCATATATTCTTTTACTTGTTTTCTCTCCAACCACATATCTTTTTTTACCCCCCCTTTAGCAGGGTCAAATTTGCAGAATATACACCCCTGGACCAATGTGAAGATTCCCTTGTGTTACTTATCTATACATAGAAAAAATAGAGGATCTTACCTTTGTACATCTGTTACTAGCCACCATGCCCATGCCCATCCTCCCACAACTGTCTGTTTTGAGGTAGAACCACAGCATCCTCCTAAAATACAAAAAAGGGCGTCAGAAAATCTACGAAATAAAATTGCTGAAAATCGACTAAAGATAGATGTGAATGTTTGAGCGAAGAAAAACATTTGATATTATCGAGTTGAACTTATCAGTGAAATCTTGTATTGAAAATATAATATTTAAGACATTGTAACAAGGTAGGTATGTTATTGATAATATTTGATTATTCTGTGTAGAAGTGGATATAAAACACGTGAAAATGGTGTGTGAAAGACGTACTGAATATGAATGAATTGATATTTTGGCATGAAGGCTAGTTTTTAGTGAATAAAATTCGCAACTATTTTTATTGATCCCATAATATTTGGATTAATAAAGAAGTGACAAATTCCACAATCTAAAGAGTGTGCTTCCATTTTGAGGAACTAGTAGCTTTGCCCCTAATAACTAATGGCTCTGTATTCAAATGGGAAGTAGGGGCATAGCCAAGACACATCCCATGACCTTTCTATTATATAAACACTAGCCTAAAAAAAACGTCCCTTGAACTTAGAGAATCTTCCTTTAAATGGAGAACTTAATCGGTTCAAAGGCTAGCTAGATTTTTATGCATGGATGAGGAAAGAGGAAAGAATAAAAATATAATAGGAAAGGATAGAAAAATAAGGTTTTTTTTATAGATGTAGTAAGTTTAATTTTCTTTGTGGGGCATGCATTTAAAAAGTGTCAGAAAAATGGTCTGTGTGCAACAAAAGAAAGAACAACTAGGTAACTGCTCTCTTAAACAAATAGTAGTCAATTGGTACAACAGAGATCTTATAGGAAAAGACAATGTACTATAAATTGATGTACAACCCTAATGATTATAAGACAAAATTCATTGTTCTGTAGATTAAAATTATTGGTTGAAAGATTTGACACTGCTAGTTTGAACAAATCGATCAAGATAAAAATAAAAATGCCCAAAGTTATGAAAGAGCGTGTTTATTACAGTAAATTGTCCCTTCCTCCCTGAATGATATAACCTCAATTTTGCATAAGCAAGTGACAGGTAGCTAAAAATCTATGACTGTACTTATATAGGTAACTTAAAAAAGAATTCTTTAAATTACGGAAATATTAAAGAATATTTTTAGCATATCCCTAAGTTAAATATGTACTTGAATCTATAAAAATTTCATATTGATACCTTGTTATTTTTTTATATAAATTTTTCCTTTTTAAGCATGCAAAGCGGACTAAAAATATTTTAGCAACATTCAAATTAAACAGATACCTAGGTTGGTATTGAGGAATTACAATAATATTTTAATCCAACACCAATTTTAATTATATGAGGATACGGAACAAGAAATAATGATTCTTTAAAGTAGATCATAAGTTAAATTTGAAAATATTGAAATCTTTAAAACTTAATGTTTTTTTGAGGGTGGGGGATTATCAACAGGCACAGATTTTTTCCGAATCATTATTTCTGTGCCAAGTAAGGAAAAGGAGAATAAACAATCCCAAATTGTAATCAACCGCTTTTCAAACTTCATTAAATAAGATTGGTAAAGTAATAAATATTTTTCTCGTATTCAATCGAATCCGGTGGATAGGAACCGGTTCTCATCCATACGAAAAAACTATGTCTAGCATCGTATTATATCCAGTTTTCTACGAATATAGAAATGTACAATCATAAGATTAAAACCAGTTTTTTT
>LS058181.1:0-10249 GCA_900241095.1 Acartia tonsa
AATACGATGCTAGACATAGTTTTTTCGTATGGATGAGAACCGGTTCCTATCCACCGGATTCGAATGAATACGAGAAATAATATTATATATTTGATGATGAGGGCAGTTTTGCTCTCGAAACGTTGAATAAATTTGAAAGTTTTATGCCTGGAGTTTTTTTTTATTCTGAGGATTTTACATGTTGGGCTGTAATTATTCGTCCTACTTTAAATAAGTTAGGTTGAGGTATGTTAGTGTTAGGTAGCTATCGTTTAGAATACCGCAAGGTTTATACTATTGAAGGGACAAGGAGCTTTGGTGCAACACCGCAAAGGTTGAATTAAAATAGAACCCCATTTATATCATTACCTATGTGAATCTGTAATTTTATTTGAGGAAAGATCCAAGACTTCAAGGTGGGGCATTTCCAGCATCTAAAAAGTAAACATTCCATTAATATTATTTTAGAAAATTCTATTGATATAAGAAATTAATTGATGATTCCAAATTGATGAAAAATTATTCTAAACTATTTTGAGCTTAGATTACTTTAAAACTTTTGTATAGTGTGTTCAGTTCATATCTTCTCTAGATGATTATTTAGTTTTGTAAATTTCAACATAATAATAGGCAAATCATGATTGGATAGTTCAAACTAGCAGTGTCCAATAAATTCTAACATTTTTGATCTACAAAGGGGCCAATAAAGTCCAATGGTGGGGGGGGGGTGTTAAATGTGAAGGGGTAATTTGGTTTATCATAACTTTGGGTATACACTATACAGTATACACCCACTGTCTTTCTTAATATCTCTAAATAAAGTTATTCGTATTTTTGGATGTTATCAACTTTAGATTATGTTTTATTGATGATTGAATAAAATTGGTAACTAGACAACGTGTCCCAAAAATCAGCCATGTGACGTCATAAACATAAGGGATTGTCCATCTCTTATTTAGGGGTTTTCTTTCCCACTTCTCCTCTCATCTCCATCATTTTATCACGTCACGTGAATCATTTTTGACACAATTTTGACACAATTTGGGCTTTGGTTCAAAATGTCTAAAAAGTCAGCCATGTGACGTCATAAAAATGAAGGATTATCCATCTCTTTTTAAGGGGTTTTCTTTCTCACTTCTCCTCTCATCTCCCTCATTTTTATGACGTCACATGGCTTATTTTTTAGACACTTTGTCCAGTTACATAAAATAGTTACCGGTAGAAGTTGAACAGTATTTCCTCTGAGGTTCAGTTCCACAAGGTTTCTCAGTAGATGTGGTTCCAACTGAAAATATAAAAAAATCTTTTTTTTTACAGAATTCGAATGTACAGTTGGAGACGTTTTAACTTATCTTCTCGTATTCATTCAAAACCGATTAATATCAGGTGGATTAGAACTGATTTTCATCCATACGAAAAAACTATGTAAAATATGTATAACAAAAATGTACAATCATATAAAGATTAAAACCATTTTTTTACCCGTGCCTTCGGCTTCTCGGGTATTAAAAAAATAGCTTTAAACTGACAATTGTACATTTTATATCCGTTAAAAACTGTTAATAATACGATGCAAGAAATAACTATTACCTTCTTGTACTTTCTTATAAAATTGAAATCACGTTACATTCAAACATGGTTTTATATATTACACAGATCAGTTTAATTGACAGAATTAAAATGTACATATGTCCTATAATTTTGGTCTGAATCCAAATATCTCGAAAAATGTGGGTCGGATTTACTTATACTTTTCTGAGAATTGTTTGATAAATGACTAAGAGTGGTTTTAAGCCATTTTTCTTACCTCATCAAAAAGCGAAGCAACGAACGAGTGATATTTAAATTAGAAGACCGTCTAAGACGGAGGGACAAAAAGACCAAATAATACTTATAGTAATCTACATTTGGTCTTTTTATTTTCTTTATATCGATAAGCTACATAAAGCAGAATGTCCCACATAGGACTTCTGGTAAATAAAAAATAGTTTATCGTCTATTGTCCTATACTTAATTGTTCAGAGAGACATGAGACAAAAATGGGTAGTTAATTACAATAGTCCCCAAAGTTTTATAATATGGTTTTCTTATTCGTTGGCTTAGCAACTTTGGGAACTTTAGTTAATGTTAATTTTGATTGGTTGGTTAATCAAGTTGAGTGTTTAAACGTTTCAACCACAAACTTCAAACTAAAGAAGTAGTAATTATGTGTATCATCATTGGGGATGTACATTGATTTATCGGCCATTGTCTTATCCCTGGTTAATGCTAATGTCATTGGTCTCTAAAGACCATTATTTTCTCAAACATTTTTTGTTCAGACTTCCAGTCATTTTTCATAAGTATTTAATATACATGCATCAGGGAGGGAGGGGACTGTAGATTTACTGTCACCCAAAGTTTTATAAACACGATCTCGCATTCACTATCTTAAAACCTTTGGGTACCTTTATAAAATCTTTATTTGATTTTATAAACCTTCAGTGTTCAATCTTTTCCGCCAACAATTTTATTCTACAGAAGGGGTAATTTTTTTGTTCTTATTATTGATAGTCCATTACCTTATCCCTTAAGATCCCTGATACAAAGAATATGCATAAAAAGTTCTATAGAACTGAATCCTTTATACTAAGTAGTTGGATGTATGTGTGTTTGTGCGTGTGTCCAGCAGTTAAATATCCAACTAGTAGAATAATTAATCCAACAGTTTCAGGGAACCTCTAACAAGCAGGTTTGAGGCTATTTATTGACTTATGGTCAAAAGAAAACACTGATATCCAGCGAAATGTCTCTACATTTTTATCTAATTATGGTGATATTGTTAAGCTAAAGACACTTTAACAACAGTTTTATGTCGACATAATAAAAGCACAACATCTTAACTGGGAAAATATACAAAAAAAAACTACTGAGACAGACTGATATTGGTTACAGGGATATAAAAGGTTCCAGGACAAACGCAGGAGTCCCATTTATTAAGTATTTCTATACAGATTAGGTTGGGTTAAGATGTGAATGAACAAAAAAGCCCCCCGCAGGCATTTAAAAAACCTTTAAGATTGTCTAAAATAGGTTAGGTTAGGTTAAGTGTCCCCTCCGACGTTTGGGACTCCTGCGTTTGTCGTAGGACCATATAAAGGGATAAGACAATGGCCGATAAATTCATTCCCAATGATGATACACAAAATTACCCCTTATGCATATTACAATTAGTGGTTGAAACATTTGGACATTCAACTTATTGAACCAACCAATCAAAATTCAATAAAAGTCCCCAAAATTGTTGAGCCAATGCATAAGAAAACATTATTGTAAAACTTTGGGAACTAGTGTAATAAATAGCCCATTGTTCCCGCCCTCCCTGATATTGGTTAGGTGATAAATATTCTTATGAGCACAAGAAGTTATTGGAAAATAGTAAAAAGAATATAATGGTTAGTAGCAATAGATAGATAGATAGATAGATTAATAGCAAGAATGATAGATCTATATGTGTAATGTTATAGACAAGTTGTCTGCGGATAGAAAAAAAAATAAGAGAAATCGTCATAGATTCAATAATCCTACTATATAAGGTAGTAAGGCTTTTTGTTTGTTTGTTTGTTCAGATCTCGGTAATAACCAAACCGATTAAATCCTTTATTTTAGGGAAACTTTATATAACTCCCTTTATTGTTATAAATTTTTTTGCACTTCATAATGTTTATGTTACAAGCAGTAGTGATGGCATCGCATTTAGTTATTCAAATTTTATCTTCGGGGAGACATTACCCTATACAACCTAACCTAACCTGACCTAAATTAATAAACAAACAAACTAAAAAATACTCCCCCACCCCTTTATTTTCATTTTATCTCAAAATAAAGAGGGTTGGATTTCTGTACTCGACTATATACTTTGAGGGAAACGCCAATATTCATACCTTTTTAAATAACTAGCGGCTACGCCCCCCCCCCCCTTGAGGCCTCTAGGGGCACTTAAGGAGGGGGGAGTTGAATTCCATAAGCATTTTTTTTATTTTAGATTCAAAAGGAAAAAGTAAAAAAAAAAAAATTTTTTTTTTTTGGGGGGGGGGTTCCCTCGGGATGGTGTTAGTACCCTCCCTTAGAATAGTTATAAACCTTTCCAGGACCTATGAGAAGCTACCCTGTAAAGGAGTACCCGATCGATTCAGCGGTTAGCGAGATCCTACGCTACAGACAGACAAACAAACAGGTAGACCACCTTTTACTTTATTATAAGGAATGGTTAGAAATATACTGATTACTCCTCTAAATATATCTATTGGTGGATTTGGAAATGTTAATATTATTGTTGGCAAACCATTCTTATTCAATTGGATTAGAAATTTAGCAAACTCCCATTTAAGATTAAACGATAGACTTCATATAAAACAAATAAGATAAAAATTTCTCTTACACACAGACATACAAACATCCTACTACTTTGACAGGAACACATACAATTACTGTAACTAAAAACTGGAATCTTTTTATTCTATATTAAAACAATTGTCTACCTTACAAATATTGGTTTAGAGAGGCTGCACTCCCCACAAAACACCTATACCTGTTGAAAAGAAGATATTTGATTGTTGGCTAAATTAATTTTTCTTAATTTTCTGAGAGATAAGTCCAATAGTAAACTTCGTAGGCCACAGTCAGAGCATACAAACTCTTGGATATTTCTTGAAAAAATAATAGTTAGTTTGTTTGTCTGTCTGTTTTTCTGTCTGTAGGTCTGTCTGTTTTTCTGTCTGTTTGTCTGTCTATCTGTTTGTCTGTCTGTCTATTTGTCTGTCTGTCTGTGTGTTCAACTATCTATCCATCTATCTATATATATACTAGCGGCTTTGCCCCTAGGGACCTCTAGGGACACGTATTTTTTTCTTTTCAATCTATTTTAAAATCAACTATTTACCAAAAATATTTTTTTTACCGATAGATGGTGTTAGTTATGTTTTTTGCTAACAACAAAAATGTCCATAAGGTGTCGTTTGTTATTTTTGTCGATTTCTCTGATTAGGGTGGTGGAACCCTCCCCTAAAATAGTTATAACCCTTCCCGGGACCTATGAGAAGCTACCCTGTTAAGGAGAACCCGATCGATTCAGCGGTTAGTGAGATCCTTCGGTACAGACAGACACACAGACAAACAGACACATATCTTGTTACTTTATTGTAAGGATACATCTTACAATATATCTTTCTATCTGTTTATCTATTACCTAATATCTCTAAATATCTGTTGATCAATCATAAGAACTCTATTGCCGCTGAGATCAAGTTGTATCTATCTATCCATCTGTCTATCTATTACCTAATATCTCTAAATATCTGCTGATCAATCATAAGAACTCTATTGCCGCTGAGATCAAGATGTATCTATCTATCCATCTGTCTATCTATTACCTTATATCTCTAAATATCTGTTGATCAATCATAAGAACTCTATTGCCGCTGAGATCAAGAAACTTGAGAGAATTTAACTTGAGGAAGATTCTGCGGTTATAATTGGTATTAACTTTCATCCAGTTATTTAATATAATTATTTGGTAAGACATTCGTAGAAAAAAGTTTTATAAAATTATAAAAAATAAAGCCAGTTTTTGGTATTTTAGGGCGTCAAACAGCCAACCATACATTGAAAATTTTAGATTTGGACTTTTTGTCAAAAAAATATATTCTGATAATAGGTTAGGTTAATTAAATGTTAAGTGAGCATCCCCAGGGACTAGAAATAATGCTTCTAAAATGCAAATATAAGAAAAGGGGGTCGGTGGTCAAGAAGTTAGTTTGAGTAAAATTTTTGTGCATTTTAATTTACAAAACTTTAGTTTTTTTTTTAGTTTTCCCTCCCCACAATCTCTCAAAAAAATATCCTTTTTGGCTTCTGCGTTTAAATTGGATGAAATTAATATCCCTTGTGGCTAGATCTGAAATTTGGTTATGTGCCAAGGACAGATACTCCAGCTGTTTCACATGATGGAAAGCTGCTGATGGGATGGATCTAAATATAATATATAAAGTTAGAGTTAAGCAAATCATCATAAGATGTATCTTAATTTTAAAAGAAAAAAATTATTTATAGTGCCTCATTTATAGAATTTTGCAGATATTATAAGGAGTCCAGGTATTACTACTTGGGGTTTTTTGATTGTCACTGAAAAAATTATTTGGAAAAAACACTGTAGCACTTTGGAAACAGTAATAAGGTATAGCCAACAACCGAAATAAAATTAAAATAATATTTTTGGGGTTGTCTTTGCCATGAAGTGTTGCACCCAAAAGTCACGAAACTTTTGCGAATATGGTTTAAAAATTGTTTCAGATGTTTGTTTCAGCTTTTTTGAAACATAGAATGCTTTATTTTAAGCATAAAACGCTAAATATAATAGATTTATAGTTACTAATGGATAAAACTTGATAGTATTACTGGGATATCACAAAAATTGCATTGGAATAAAAGTTAGTTGCAAAATGTAGTTCTAAAATCAAACACTAGGTATCAGTATCTAAAACTAACCTAATAACATTGTGACTAAGATCCAAATGCCTCAAACTGTAGAGACCATCGAAATTGTAATCCACTATGTGTGATATGTTGTTTTGGGACAGGTCTAACACTTTTAAACCTAAAAATAAGTAGCTGTGTTTAGTGCCCTAAGAAAATGGGGATAGCAGTCACCGCTTTTGGCCTACCTATTCTATTGACGTCATAGTAAAGAGAAAGAGAAAGGGAAATGTGAAAGAAATCCCCTAGATAAGAGATGGGGTATAGGGTATTTCCTGAAGTATAGAATAGAATAGGTATACCAAAAGCAGTGACATCTATCCCCATCTTGCTAGGGCACTATAGACAGCTACGAACATTTATTGTATTAAATTATAATGCCAAAAGTGACCAAAGATAACTTGATGTAGACCCATAATTATAATACACAAAATTATCTCTAATGTATAATAAAATTATTATTGGAAATTTTTAAATACTGCTGGATTGTATGGACTAAAATAAAATTCAATCAAAGTACCCAAAGTTTTTAAGCCAACAAATGAAAGAACGTGTTCATAAAACTGTAGGTTCCAGTACATTTTACAGCTCCCTCCCCATCCTCTTAAAATTACATCAATTTATCATTCATTGTCTTATCCCTTATGATCCTTATCCTATTATATAAAGTTTTTTTTGTCTGTAACTTAGGATTTTGATAACTACTGAACCGATTGAGTTATTTATTTCTTCTTTTAGGTCCCTGTATGGTGTTAGGATATTTCATTTTTTTATTTAAGTTAGGTTTTAGGCTATTTTTTTATTTTCTTTACTCTTTTAAATATAGAGCCCCTAGATGCTGGGAGTGCAGCCGCTAGTATATTATAAGATTTAAGTTTTTAGAGGCTAAATTGTGTATCCTCCAATGTCTTATCCTTAAATACCTAATAAATAAAGGAATTATTGACAAAGAAATAATAATTTTGATTATAATACTTACATATATATATTGTAGAGATAGTCTATAATTTATATATACAGGGAGTAAGGAGTTATTGCACTGTAAAGCATAATAAATTTTATAAACACTTTCTCTTATTCGTTGGCTTAAATATTCATGGGAATGGGTTGATTTAATATTTGTCTATGCAAAACTTTTCCATCAATGATTTAATCTACATAAGGCTTAATGTGTTTAATCATAATTGGTGGATAAATGACGTCATACAATACAAATGATAAGCCAGTATACAATTTACCATTGGTCAATTACAATGTATACTGCCTGTCGTTTGTATTGTAATTTATTACGTCATTTTATATTGGACACTATACACTGCTTCCTAAATATTTAGTGTAGATATGATTTTATTCAAGATTAATTTCCCGTCCATTGTCGTTTCCCTGTCGCCCTAGCACAGTTACAACCCGTGAAATTAGATAATAACTTTCTTCTTCGTTGTTTCTATTACAAGTATTGCTATGAAATACTTGACAATATCTCCAAGAGTCGAGCACAGAAAATACAACCCTACCCCATATTTTTTGTTTTGTTTGTTTTGTATCTTGAGGTTAGGCAAGGTTAGGTTATATTGGGTACCAGGAAGAAGCCCTGTCGGTACAGCATGAGTTAGACTCAGGATAAAAACAACTACACCCCCTGCCCCCCTTGTGTCCAAATTATCTCAAATATTAGAATGGGAGGTGGGGGTTTAATGCTCTATAAGCACATTGATGGAAAACACTAAATAGTTTGTGTTATTTCTTTCTTTTCGCCGTAACAATGCTACTCTATAAGTTTGTATGACCGCCCGTTCTGCGTTGTAGGAAAACTGATTTCCTCAGCTGTAATTCTAGATAAACAACTTAAATCTAATTTCAGACATTTATTCAACTGTTGAGCATCTCATCTAAAACTAGCTTTTTCCGTTTTTATCTTGAAAACAGTAATAGTGTCTGACTGATTATGACGTAACAAAAAAATTAGCCAATGAGAGGCCGTTATTGACCAATGGTAAAATTTATAGTGGCCTCTCATTGGCTAATTTTTTTTGTTACGTCATAATCAGTCAGACACTATTACTGTGTTCTTTATCTTTCTCTCCTTTTCTATCTATCTATAGATCACTCTTTCTCTCTATTTGAAACTTTCTATTTATCTATTAATCTGTTTTTCTGTGTTTATTAAATATTACAATATGATTTCATTTCTTCTCTCTTTTCCTCCCTTTTTCTTTTTCTCTGTCTCCTTCTCTCTCTTTCTCTCCCATTAATCTCGCTATCTCTGTTATTGTCATTCCAATTTCCAATCAAGAGAGGCGAGAAATAGGTTATTGGAACAAATTATAAGTAGTATTGGTTTTCTTATAGATAGATAGATAAATAGATAGTTAGATAGATGGATAGATATATGGATAGATAGATAGATAGATGAATGAATAGATTACCTGCAAGACCCCATAAAGTTCTCTGTCCAATATTTGGAATCATAGAGGAGGAAATTCTCAGTTCCTGAAAAAAAACAAGGATTATATTATTCAAGGGAAAAATTGTGAAATATTATTTTCAATTTTGCTACGTTGCTTCAAATATTGTGAACAATCATTATAATAAAGAAAAAGGATGTTTGTTTGTCTGTACTAAAGGATCTTGACAACCGCTGAACCGATCGGGTTCTCCTTAACAGGTTAGCTTCTCATAGGTCCTTGGAATATTTATAACTATTTGGGGGGAGGGTACCACCACCATCCAAAGAGAAATGGCCCCCAGAAAAACATATCCCCCCCAAAAAAAAATTCCTTAAAGAAATTTTAAATAAATGGGTTTTGTGACCTCCTCAAGTGCCCCTAAAGACCTCTAGGGGCGTAGTCGCTGGTAACCAATAAATCTATATAATCATACTTTGAATAAAGTAGAAAAATTGAATCCTTTAATTTAGTTTTATTTGAATGATTTGGAAGTAAGAGAAAAATATTTTTTGATGACAACGTATTTCTTTTCAATTTCTAACTAGATTAAAATATTATGTCTTATCCACTCTAAGATAGTTTGGTTTTGTCTGTCCATCTGTCAGTATTTCAGTCTGTAAGCAAAGGCATTTACTCTGCTACTCAGTTTGTCCGTCAGACTGTCGGTAATGCTCTACAAGACATTTAAATTCTATTTGGATAATCGGGGGGCATCAAATTAGTTTAAATGAATGTTTTTTTTCAGCAGTTATTATTATGTTTGTGTGATTTTATGTCTGTGTGTTAATTGTTAATAATTTTTTCTAATGTATAAGCTTTGCTGTTAATCAATTTTTTAAAGATGTATAATCTTTGCTGTTAATCAAATTTTTTAAATATGTATAATCTTTGCTGTTAATCAAATTTTTAAAATATGTATATGCTGTTAATCAAATTTTTTTTAAATGTATAAGCTTTGCTCCTTATGGATGTTGTTATCCTTGTTTAATAAAAAACTATCAGTGCAGCTGCTATATAATTAGACTATATTGTATGTATGTATGTTACCTCTAAATCTTCTAGAATTCTGAAGCTTGGTCCCAGTGTCAGAGTATTGTTTCCATTCTTTGGAATTATCCTAGTGTTTTTCAGTAATGTGTCACAAATCTTGGAATTTAAGTTTTTACACCAAAACTTGGTGCTCTCACTCAAATCTATTTTTTGGACCATCGAAGGCCACATTAAAAGTGTCTGACTATGACGTAAGAAAAAATTAACAATTAACCAATGAGAAGCCAGTATTCACAATGGTAAAATATATAGCGGCCTCT
>LS058182.1:0-10249 GCA_900241095.1 Acartia tonsa
GTCCGTACGTCCGTCCGTCCGAGATAGATAGCTTTTATTCGTTAATTTAGGCAGGTTAGAATTGTCCTATCGATTTCAAATTTTGCATGATGACTGTAGTAGTTAGGTACGATTTAGAAAGCGTAGCAATGTCCGTACGTCCATTTTAGACATGTTGATTTTTCTACTTTTTTAACAACAAATTTTTATTACTTACAATTTTGCTTCGACTGTTTCGATTCTTTTATATTCTGATTATTCAGTTCAGACAGTATACACGTGTTAATGTCCGTTTGTCCTACCGTTTCAGTGCTTCGCTTTTATGGATGTTGTCATCCTTGTTTTAACAAAATACAATATTAAATGACAGATTTTAAAAAAAATAACGATGACAACATCCTTGCATGGGTAGTAATGGTAGAAATCTGAATTTCTCGGCTGTCGTTTAAGATAATTAATTAAAGTTTTTGTTAAATATTCCTTGTATAGATGAGCATTCATTTAGTAAATTACGTACACTATCTATGTTTTCTTTTGTGTGTCTTTACTTGTGGATGCTGTCGTAATGGTTTTTGTGTATTTTCTTAAAAGTATTTGTATCAAATGCTACTCTAAAATCAAACTGTCAAACAAATACACAACTCTTAAAATACAAAATGTCAATAGGTGCGTTAACATTAGGCTGAACTTTAGACATGTAATGCTTTATTTAAATTATGGATATTAAGAACAAAACTAGACTAATCTTAATATAAAATAATATATTTGGAAGTAGGTTAAAAATCATGTATTAAACTATAAGATTTGAGGACATTTACAAGATTTATAAAAAAAACTCATTAAACTAAATTTTAAGACAATAAAAAAATAAGAGAAATGTTTTAAAAATAAGCTGTTGGTATAATTTTATACATATATGTTCATTTTTTTTATAATTTTTAACTGTTATGTCAAATGTTGCATAGAATAATGTATCACGTATGTATTTATATAAAATCAGGGAGGTAGGGGACATTGAGCTGTTTATTACACTAGTCCCAAAATTTTATAATAACTTTTTATTCGTTGGCTTAACAACCTTGGGGACTTTTATTAAATTTTATTAGTTGGTTTATATAGTTGAGTGTCGAAAGGTTTCAACCACTAATTGTTATCTACAGAAGGGGTAATATTATGTATCATCCTTGGGGATGTACATCAATCGATCGGCCATTGTCTTATCCCTTTAGATCTCTGGTATAAAAGACACTTCACTTAAATTGAGTGAACTTAAATCTAGGGGAAAACTTAAATCTTTGTATTGTTTGAATTATCTTACAAAAGTTTTGTTTAGTTTACTCTGCTCCATAAAGGGACAGTCAAAGTGTTTAGATTTATAAAATCTGCAGTAGTTAATGGTAGTTTGGTTGAACCCTCCTTAATTATTGAGTAGCTTCACTAACATAACAAGAAAATAATAATAGTCTAAAAATATGATTTTGAAATATTGCAAAAAATTTAGCTGAAAGAATATCTGAGCTGGATCTTTAAATCGTTTAGTGGTGCACTAAATCGGGGCGATCCAGTTCAGCGCACCTAGATATTATTAGATTTCAATCTTTAAATCAAAATGGAATGGTCGAACCAGCGCGAATGCGGTGTGAACTGGATCGCCCCGATTTAGCGCACCACTAAACAATTTAAAGATCCAGCTCAGAATTACAGTATTTTTTTATATAGACATACTAAAGATTATAGAGATGCTTCGATTACTACATGGTATTTAATAAGCATTATTCCAAAAGGAATATCATAAAATATACTTAATAAAGAAATTAACATGTTTAAAATTGGACATTCGGTCTTTTGGATTATAGTGTTGCTACGCTTTTTACATTGTACGTAACTGTTTTAGAAAGTATCTTATAAAGTTTTAAACCGTTAGAACAATTCTATTAAAATACCAAATTTCTCTTTATTTATGTAATAGTTATTTGATTACAATTTGATGTAATTTAAGGTGATTTAAAATTCTGTTTTAACTTTAGTAAATTCATGAAGTTTTATTGTTGGATAGTTTTAAATTCTCTTTGATGACAAAATTGTCAACAAATTTCAATTTCTTCTTTAACTTCATTTAAAACTTTATGTTGTCGTTAGAATTATCCTTGATTAATTTTAGTAAGGATTA
Source organism: Acartia tonsa (assembly GCA_900241095.1). Lineage (NCBI taxonomy): Eukaryota > Metazoa > Arthropoda > Copepoda > Calanoida > Acartiidae > Acartia > Acartia tonsa. The sequence goes on from LS058182.1 coordinate 2,150, forward strand.
TTACGTTCTATAGAAATGAAATTTGCTAATAATTGAGATTGAAATGCTTAATTATTTTAAAAAGAATATATAGCAGCTTCCGCAGTATAATATTTTAATAATAATTGTATTACTAAATGATCAATTGATATCTCTAAGACATTAAGCTGTCCTGAAAAATGCAATTAATTCGGACAGAAGTTTCCGAGAGCTTTAGCTTCAGACCAAAAGCTAGCATCTTTCATTAGGTGCTCTTTATTCAAAGGGGTAAGAAGTGGGTATTGAAGCCCAAACCGTCCCAAGTCTTAAATTTAAAATAAACTAGCATAAGACCAACCCGCAAGCAACCTATTTGAAGTTTCCTTAAAAAGAAGAACTCAATCGGTCCAGTGGTTATTAATATTTTAGGCCTATTACAGAAAAAAAACACTTATTATTTCATATAATAGGATTGGTAAAAGTATGGAAAGATATTCTGAAAAAAATGTAATTGTCAAAATAAAGACCATGGTATAAACATATTTCTTGAGTTATCCTATCCGTGTCTGTAGCAGTATTCCCAAGCAATTTGAATTTAAATTGTATTTACTTTGTGTTTACTTGTCTTCAAATAAAATACACTAGGTGTGCGTGCAAAATAGTTAATGACAAATGAAATAAAAAAAAACATGAAATTGATAAAGAAGGAAAAACATCAGAGAATCAAAATATTAGTCTTTGTAAAATTAGCTTTTAAAGTTTTTTTAAAAAGTAATTAAAACTCTTTGAATCGATATATAATTACTTGAATGTTGCAAGATTTTCATGTAGTAATTTCATAAAGTAATGCTTCCCAGCTGGCTAAAATATCTATATCACCCCCTCCTCATCCACACCCTTTACCTCATGCTCTCCACTCCAAGTGGATGAACGAAATAACCAGTTTGTTTAAACCAAACCATATACTAAAGATTTTTAAGATATCATCTAATCATAAATTATAAGTCTAATTGTCATACGTATAGACATACAGAAAGACAGGTACAACTACCAATATAGAGTAAGAATAAGTAGTTTTTCGTGGTTTATAAAAAAAAACTTTTTTTTAAAGATTGGACTTTAAAGAGAATTTGTTAGTGTTAATCTATTTTTCTGTTTTCATATGTCCCCTTTCTAAATTTATCTTCCTTTTGGGAACTTGTTTTGTGCTCAATTGTTGTTTCTGTATTTTTTCTTTTCATAAAATTTTTCAATCACAACAATTGTCATCTTTAATGTTATATAATTTAAAAAAAAAATATATTGAAATACAGAGATTTTACAATAGAATGATATATTTTACTTTTGACACATTTTCAGATTATATCAACTTTATTAAAAGCGAATATTTTCTATAATTAGGGTCGGTCCGTCCGTCCGCCCGTAACGGATAGCTATTTTCGTTAATTTAGGCATGTTAGAATTTTCCTATCGAATTCAAACTTTTCATGATGATTCCTGTAGTTATTTTAGAAAACGTAGCAACTCTATAATCGTTACCAGAATGTCCGCACGTCCATTTTAAACATGTTGATTTTTAACTTTTTTAACAAAAAAATTTAATATGATATGATAATCCGATTCCTATTATAACACGGTAAAATATTATAAGCGAAGCATCTCAATAATCAAGTCCTAAAATGTAAGTATGACCTTAGACAGTATTCTGTATTTAAACAGTTTATCTAATACATTAAAAATGTTAGATGCCTAAAAGTAATTAATGTTAACTTTATCTTCTTTTTAAAAGGGAAATTTTTTCTATAATTAGTGTATGACCGTACGTTCGTAACGGATAGCTCTTAGCTTATTTATGTGAGAATTGTACTATCGATTTTGGCATGGTGACTTCTGTAGTACTTAGAATTTAGAAAGCATGGCAACACTACAATCGTTACCAGAATGTCCGTACGTCGATTTTAAGCATGTTCGTTCTTTTTACATCAGCAAATTACATTTGCTAAGAAGATATAAGGCAGGTCTCGGCAGCCGCACTTCAGCCGCGACTAAAACTCGAACTTGAACCCTTTTATTATGTTTGAATTTTAAAGGGATTGCCAAATTGTAAAAGGCTTATTTCCTTAAGACTTACAGGGTGCTGCCGAGCCCTTAGTTAAGTTGTTAGTTAAATTTTATTAGCGATGGATTAGCGAGTGCTTGAAAATTATGAACAGATTGCTAATTTTAGATTTAAAACCATTTTAGATCATTTTGATTTCAATATTGATTTTTTTAAAATTAACAATCAATTTGGAGAAAAAAATCCGCCAACTAAAAACAAAAAAATCGACGAAATTAAATTTGGTCTAAAGATTTTTTTTTATATTGTCATAGTAAGTTTAAAACTTCCGACAAGAAAGGTAATTATTTTTTTACTTTTATTAATTTATTATATTTATTTATCACAATGCATTATAGACAGCTTTCTGTGGATATTAAAATAAAAAATAAGATTTAAACCATATTTGTTAAATCCTACTGCCGAGTGCCCGAAACTGGTATTAAATATATGATTTTTATTATTATTCGTAAAAAATTGTCTGGTAAGACGCTATACATGATTTTTTAGTTTGTCTGAGAACCGGTTCTAATCCAGCGGAAATTTAATCGGTTTCAAAGCCATACTGGAGTATAATTTATACGAAAGTATTTTAATTTGTAGTATTAGATTTAATTTTGTGTATTATTTTTATTTTATTTTTTAGACTACAAAGAAGTGAATCAGCCGAAAACATGCCTTGGTATAAATACAAATTAGATTTGACCAAGAACCCGCCCTATGACAGCCCGCATCTGAACACGGCCCAGCTGTTCGGGCCCATCCTGACCCTGCCATTTGCCAACCTTTGGTTATTGTATGTTACTCATGAGTGCAACGTTGAGTTCTTGGATTTCGCTTTGGTTGGTGGATGTATATCTCTGTTTACTCTCATTATTGGCCTGGCCTGTAAAAAATATGGTAAAGGATGCCTGGGCTGATGGAATGCTATCCAGAAAAAAGGGTATTGTGGTCTGGCTTATGATTTATGAAATGCTTCTGTCCCAGGTTATAATATCAATCGCTTTCTTCATCTGCATTGCTGTTACGTATAAAAATATAACGTATATAGACGAGGCAAGCATCTTTGTTACCCTGCTCATCATTGCATTCCGGCTCTTTACAAGAATCAAAGGTGGAAAAGACGATGGCATCCCAATGGTAGAGGTAAAAGTTTCCCCTGGAACCTCCCCTGCCACCAGAAGTTCATCTGCAGGATTCCAAGCTTCACCTGGGCGGCCAAGAAGCAAACGATCCATGTGATGATTTAGGCAGACCAGTTCCTTGACCATTTTATCTTCAACTAGTATTAGATCCTATATAAATTAACATATGAATTGTTTGTTTAAATGTTTTATAAAAATAAAAATTATTATATTTATATTTTTTATATATGTTAGTTTATTCAAAAATTATCTTAAACGTGACTTAAAATAAAATGAATAAATTAAGAATAAATTTTTTTTACTTAATAATAATTAAATTATCTTATTGTGTTAGAATTGTCCTATCGATTTCAAACTTTGTATGATCATTCCTGTAACAGTTAGGTACAATCTAGAAAGCGTAGCTACTCGATAATTCCTAAGTCAAGTTAAAACATGCTGATTTTTAACTTTGTTTTACAACAACTTTTTCAACTAATTTTTGTAACAACGATTCCAACCAGGTATAATTTCTTAAGCGGATAATCTCAATAATTAAGTCCTATAAACGTAAGTATGTCCTTTAAAAAGTATCCTGTATTTAATAGTTTTGCAACAAAATTTAAATGCAATTTTGTCAAAACTTGTACATTTATATTATATCTTATGCAGTTCTGACACTACAAAAGTTAATATTCACTTGTCCTACCGTTTCTAAGCTTTGTTTTTATGGGTGCCGAATGTTCAAAGAATGGTTTCATATACCCCCTTGCTTAGAATAATATTTCCCTGCGCAATGTAATATTTTTCCGGAAAATTGTGATCTTAGCTTACATTTAGATAAATATATAGATACACATCCTATTTTGTCAGCGTTTTTATTTTATTTTGATAATTGATATAACATTTTATATTTAGGCGTCCGACAGGAACAAGATATCTATGTCAGACTTATCGATTCTGTCACTAAACAGGTATATTTAACTATTAGCAAATGAAGAATAAAATCATCTTGGCAAAATTCTTAATTCAAACATGAAATTCTGACCTTTTAAAGTAGAATTTATCTTAACAAGAGCTTAAAAAGTATAAAGTATATTTTTTGGGAATACTTTTTGTGATGATTCTACTGACCAACTCACTTCGTCCGTTGGTATGTCTAAAAAGGTCTAAGGACCAACACTTGTCGGTGCTTCCCACATGTGGCCGGTTGAGAACTGATAACCTCTTTCTCCCTAACATTTAAAATAAATTGAATATAAGAGATAGAACATACAACCTGATATATATTTCTAGGCTGTCTGCTATGAAGGAAGCATCCATAATAAAAACCCAGAGATGCAAAGAGTTCTTCTTACACATGAAATTATCTGCAGGTGAAGATTAATTGACATTTTTGTTCTTTTAAATATACATATGTGAAGTCCAACAACTTTTTTACCCTTTTTTTCAGAGGAGGGAGTTAAAATTGGACTGTATTTTATACACTAAGTTTGTGAATTTGTTCTGTTTTTTGTCAGTTCAAAAATATTGAGATTTAATTAACCTAGGATGTAAATAGATAAGACAATGGCCGATAAATTGATGTATATCCCCAAAAACAATAAACAAATTTAACCCTCCTGTAGATTACAATCAATCATTGAAACATTTGGAGACATTATTGAATAAACCAACAAATCATTGATCAAAATTTGCCAAAGTTGTTAAGCCAACGAATAGGAAAACGTTATTATGAAACTTTGGGGACTAGTGTAATAAACAGCCCAATATTCCCTCCCATCCTGTATTTATAAGTAATCTTGATCTGGCTGTACAAACCGACAGTGCCTAAACTTTTCACCAGTAATTTTTATCTTACTGGAGTGGGGGAGAAGAGAGAGAGTGGACTGTTTATTTCAGTATAATCCCCAAAGTTTAATAATAAAGTTTCTTAATTCGTTGGCTTAACAACTTTGAGGACATTAGTGAATTTTGGTTAGTTGGTTTATCAATTTGAGTGTTTAAACGTTTCAAACCACTGATTTTTATTAACAGAAGAGTTAATTTTGTGTATCATCTTTAGGGATATACATCAATTTAACGGCTATTGTCTCATCCCTGTGGATCCATGAATTTATAGTCTGATGTTCCCTTCCTCCCTGAAAAAATATATATCGAGAATAAAAAATTATAAGTGACAGATGTAGATCTAATTTGCTCGCCACTTAATCAATTATAGTTATTATCTTAGATAGGTAATAATAATAATAATTCTATGCTCTAGTACAGTTGGGAGCATGAATTTATTTGTTACTACTTAGATACTCAAAATTATTTGAAGAGATACTTGCTTTGATCTCTATCAGTTGGTAAACAAAATCACCGTTTCTTTAGATAAAGATTATTGTTTAAAAGTTGAACACATTAAGTTTTTAACCAACCAAGTATCAAATGGTTTTAACCAATAAATAAGATAACGTGGCTATGCAAATTTTGGTACCAGTGTAATTTATGATCAAATATCTCCTTCCTCCCTCATGATAACTGGTATCCTATAATTTCATGCTTAAATAAGGTTTCTACGTATAAAAATAAGGGTTTGCGCTCCCAAATAGTAAACAATTATAGAGAAATTGGATTAATTAACAAATAATTTGCCATTTATTAAATAGATAGGTATTATAATGTCTATCTGTTTATCTATCTATGTAAGATTAAATAAATGGATAGATAATTTTAATAAACATTTCTTTATCTATCTATTTATAGTTGAATATATTGTAGATATATTGTTTATCGTATAAATCCACTTATCCTGTATTATGATACTTTCTTGTAAAATAGATGGATAAATAGACACATATACATATAAATAAATAGATATAATGTCCATCTGTTTATCATATAAATTCACTTATCCTGTATTATGGTACTATCTTGTAAAATAAATAGATAGATAGATAGACACGTATACATATAGATAGATAGATATAATGTCCATCTGTTTATCATATAAATTCACTTATCCTAAATTATGGTTCTATCTTGTAAAATAGATAGATAGATAGACACATATACATATAGATAGATAGATATAATGTCCATCTGTTTATCATTTAAATTCACTTATCCTGTATTATGGTTCTATCTTGTAAAATAGATAGATAGATAGACACATATACATATAAATAGATAGATATAATGTCCATCTGTTTATCATATAAATTCACTTATCCTGTATTATGGTTCTATCTTGTAAAATAGATGGTCTTGACCCCCTCGTTTACTCTTTCTCCCTCCTAGGGTGTCCTTTCAAAGTAACAAAAATTTACTTACATAAAAATATGAACAATATCTATTTGTACCAAAAGATCTCCAAAACAGCTGGATCGACTAGGATATGCTTTACAATAAAGCTTTTAATAGGCATGAACTGGGGACGTTTTATTGGATGTTACTTGGGGTCGGGAAGGGTAGATCAACCATTAAGAAAAATGCAATTGTCTACTTTATTATATTGTATTAAAGTATAAACACTATTTATTTATATTTCCCCCCGTTTTACCATAAATCTACAATATAAAAGTTATTATTTATTCCTACCCCCTCTCATTTTCATTTTCTCTGTATATATCCCTTCCCCTCTTGAAACCTTACCCCTTCTGTATATAAGGCAATCATAAGTTTTGATTAAGAATCAGAATAATAAATGCATGAAAAGGGATATTTCGTTCCAAAAACTGTTGTGTTTCCAACTTGTGTCATCAACCAAAATCTGTGCAAAATAACAACGCAAATTTTGTCATTAAAAAATACACTTTTAGAACAGGGATCTTAAGGGATTAGACAAGGGCCGAAAAATCTATGTACATCCCCTATGATGATACACAAATTCCCCTTCTGTAGCGTAAAATTAGTGGTTGAAACGTTTATACACTCAACTTAATAAACCAACCAATCTAAATTCACTGAAGTCGTCAAGCCAAAATTAGAAAAGGTTATTATAAGATTTTGGGGCCTAGTGTAATAAACAACCCATTGTCCCCTCTATTTGCTTTTCTAATCAACTTGGATATATTTTAACAAAGCAAATCCCTATACCTGAAAAGTGTAACAAACATAACTTCATTCATAATGTAACATTACAATATTGCTTTAGGTTAGGCTAGTAGTGACCTAACCCTATAGAGATGGCGTAGAGTAATCCCCTTCAACTAAACACAATATTTGAATAATGGTTGTATTTTCACTGTAGCTTTTCTCCTCTTTCTATCCCCCTGCAGTGCCATTTCCTAACCCTGCGAGGCAATCATTATCATTTACCTATCTTAAACATTTAACGTATCTTTATGCATTTTATTACAGGCTTTGCTGCCATGACTGTTAATATTGTTATTGTTCTTCTTTCTACTCTGTATCCCCTTTCTTCACTCTCCCTGTAAAAATTTGGTGTTCAATCCAATCAGCAAAAAAAATGTTTTTTTTTTACCAAAGGATAAACATATACTAATAACTATTATGAACAATGTATTGTAGTTTTCAAAGAACTAAATAGTTTCGTTGGCTTCATTTTTCGTTCAATTTTATTCTTTCGAATTTATAAATAGGCTAATAATATTTATAGATGTATGTATGTGATGTTATGGTTTAAGGCTCTTTTTCTGCATTAACCTACCCCTTAGGATTCAGAGCCCCTAGATTCCAGTACGCATCAATATATGAAAACAAACTTCTATTAATAAAATATTATAACAAAAAATGGTACAATTTTCTATAAAAAAATGTAGAAATGTTTGAACACCATACCGTATAAATTCCCATGGGTGAGTTGTACAATAAACCATAATCACATCAACAAATGCTATCTATCTATCTATCTATCTATCTATCTATCTATCTATCTATCTAACTATCTATCTATCTATCTATCTATCTATC
>LS058183.1:0-10249 GCA_900241095.1 Acartia tonsa
TGTTATTAGACGTACTTACAGATACAATTGCTAAGTCATTTTGGCCAAACACTAAAATAAAGTTTTGACATCTGAGGGACCATACGTGTTTTCTTGAAAATTATTGTGGAGAATGATTCTATTGTCATGTTTTCAAATTATCTTTAATTACTAATATGTAATATTGTTTGTTCAATGCCAACTCCAATAATAAGAAATAATAATTAAAATTGACTTACCACTGCCACAAGGGCAAGAGCAACAAAGAGAACCTTCATGTTGTAGAAAATCCAACAACAAGTTATTTTCACACAAATCTAGAGTACACAACTGTAGAGTCTACATCTTAATTTTATAGATTTACCTTATCTCAAGATTAATAAACTATTAGAAATAGGAAAGATTCAGCAAAAGATAATTTTTAAAGTTTAACTTAAGATAATAATAAAAAGATACTTGTAGTCTATGTTTTTCTTAAAGATTTTCTCTTTCGTGTAAATTGGTTGATATGTGTTCTGTGCAATTCAAGGTTTCTTGAAGACCTGGCTGATTTGTTCTTGCAGCTGATCATACCTAAAACTTAACTCCAAGCCTAAGAATCTTTATTGGATTTGGACCAATATTGCAAAAAAAGTCGCCAATATCTTTTGGACTCTAAGTTTTGAAGAAAATATAGGTACTCGAGTCAAAACACCATCGTAAAAAGCTTTAAATATGTACACTCTAACTCATATATTAGTTAACAAAATGTAATAATAACAAAGATAAGTTTAAAAAATCAAGAATTTTAAAATCTGCAAGAATTACAACTTAATTGTTTTTTTTTTAAACTATTTGCTGCTTTTCTGGCTTCTGGAGGATGACGGAGGAGTTAAGAATAATAGCCTAAAACCATCTCAAGACATTTTAGCTTTCCTTAAAAGTACAACAAATTAAGTCCAGAAATTTTGGAGCTTTATGCAAAAAACCTGTACTACTTTTACTTTGTATTATAGGATTAAATGAAAAACCAGATTACATAAAATACAAACTGACACGGATATTATTAGGACACTAGTTTCCTTAAGCATTTATTACCTTGCAATTTACAAGATATATTTATTTTTGTATATTATTAAGTTTTTAAGTAATTTTTCCATAACTTTTTTGTCTAATTTGTTTTACTGTAAAAAATTATTAGCTTAAAAATTATTTTTCTTATCTCGTATTTTAACTTTTAACAATATGGATTAGCAGGTCAATTTTTGTTTACTCAAAAAAATTATATTCTAAGAAAAAATAAAACAATAAAATGTTTATTAAAAAGTAAATACAAATAAAATTATTTACATTTGGAAGACATAATTTAATGCACATATAACAATTAATTTTACAAAATTTTGAAAAAATGGTTTTAAATACATGTATTTTGAGATTCTCATGTGTTTAAGGTAAAATTTCAACTACTTTACTTTTTACTGAGGTTCTTTTTTTATGGACTTTATTTGAATATGGTTATTTGGCAAGATCCGTACAATGAAAGTAAGACCAGTGTAGAAATACCTGGATTTTATACAAATTTTTTGAAATTGAAAAGTGTTAAGAATAAATTTGTTACAAAAAAATGCTAGAAATTAGCAATATAAAATGATAAATGTATGGGATTTTCTTTTTCTTTTAAAAACTAATTCTAACTCTAATTTTATTCTTATAATAATTTTAATCATTATAATAATTGTTTAATAGTTTATGTTTGAACATCTTCACTTCACCGATGTCATTATGATAGACTCAACCGAATCTTTCAATGCCATCATTAATCAGCTGTTGTATATCATCAAACAGCCTTCTTCTCCTGTTCATATTCACATTGTTGTTGTTATTGTTGTTATTATTGTTGTTGTTGTTGTTATTGTTGTTGTTATTATTGTTGTTGATGTTGTTGTTCACATCTATGATTACATTGAACACCACCAGTAGGAAGTTCAACAAGCTGAAATTTAATAAGAAGGATAAAATGACTATTTGCCTATTTCTTACTAAATACTTTTCTGGTAAGTAACATGACAAATGTTTACAAATTTCTTTTTTTTCTGGAGATAAAGAATAAAGTATCTGAAGTAAAACCATTTTACATAGTTTTTTGTAATTAAAAAGTTTCTATGAGACTGTGCTATTGTAAATAAGAGGATAAAAAATATGACCTCTTTTCTAAAGAAAAAATTGAAAACTAAATTTTAATTACCTAAACAATGAAAATCCTTGTCTTTTCTGCCTACTTAGGATTTTCTCTCCATTACTATTAACTAAAAAAACAATTATTATTTAGTTTTCCATTGGATTTTTAAAGATTCGAGCTCCTGAGCAATTGAATTTACAATTTTTGGAATGATCTTTATTTTTTTGTTGTTGTTTAAAATTTAGAAAAAAACAAGGCGTGTCAGTATGAAAAGATGACTTAAAAAAATTATTGCATGATGCCAAAATTTTGTTCTGTTCCTAACAAATATGAATGATAGTGACTTTTGTATTATTACACTGATAAGATAAATTTTGTAAAAATTTAAAATGATTGTTGTCTTACAAATATTTCTACCTTGGCTCTCTTTATTCATCATATTCTCCAGCCATCCACTCAACATCTTTAACTTTGTCACCTTTGACATGCCCCAGGTTTTTTGTGCTGTCTTGAACAAATCACCAGGCTTCACTTCACCATCCACTATATCTTCTGATGTAGTTGTTGATTGAGTTGTTGTAGTAGTTGAAATTGTTGTAGTAGTAGTTGTGGTTGAAGTAGTTGTTGTTTTTATCACCAACTGTGGCATTTGTGCTGTTTCAATTTTGCCAAACACTGGCACCTGATCCATTTTTATTGTCTTTTTGTCTTCTTTCAAAGGTTGAAGATTATTTTGAATTTCATTTGATTGGCTTGAATAATCTTTAGCATCTATTATACCAAAGTTTTCTGCAATATTAAAAGCAAAATCTTGGATCATACGAAACAATCTTCTACCATTCATATTCTCATTCAGGTTATTATTGTTATTGTTATTATTATTGTTATTGTTGTTGTTATTATTATTGTTATTGTTATTGTTTATGTTGATGTTTTCATTGATCAACAACACACTGTTGGTCAACAACATTAGAAAACTGAGAAATCCAAAGACAGGAAATTGTCTCTTTTGTCTTGAAAGAAGTCTATTTCCTTCATAACCTATTCCATTGCTGTAATCTTCTTGGGAATAAACTTCCACTTCATTAGTTGCAACTTCCGGAACTTCATCAGTAATCTTTAGATCATTTTCAACAGCTTCTCTGCGCTTTCTTTGATAAACTGGAGATGCTGTGTTGGAAAGATTTAAAATTCTCTTCTGATTGCCAGCTACTCTTTGACTACAATAAACAAAACAAAAAATAAATCAGAAACTCCTAATTTAAATTAATTCTTTTGAATAAACGGGTGTAGTCCCTTTCGTGAAACGCGTCTTATGGTGCGCTTCGTTGTATTTTCACAGTAGCTTTTGATAGGTTATTTTAGGTTAGGTTTAAGTTAGGTGATTGCCCCGCAGGGTTAGTCAATTGGCCCCACAGGGTTAAAACCCACAGCAGGAGAAATAGAAGAAAACCTACTGTGAAATTACGATGAAACGCCCCTTAAGAGGCGTTGTCACGAAAGGGACTATATCCGAATAATCTACTTTTTGGATGATAAGTAGTCTCAAAAATATCTTCATTGAATGAAATACTATGTTCTCTATGTATATGATGATAAATAGCCTTGACTACCATACAACTTTACAGATAGTAGTAGACTTATCTTGTAAGTTGTTTTGCAGACAATCTAACCTACATAGATACACCTTACTCTTTAATAGGATTAATTTCAAGTTTACCTTAATTTCATAATAACTTTCCACTTCCATTTATTTGGTATGTCTGCACTTGAGATCTCCTTGTTCACTTGAAAAAATATAATGTATCATGTTGTATATTATTTAGTAACTTATTATTAAAACTTTTAAAAATACATTTACATTGGGCAAAATGAAAAATAAAGAATTCTATCTCTTACGTGGTAGATTGAAATTAATAGTGCAATCTAATAACATAACTAGAGTACTACCCTAGGATCTTAAGGCATTAATTATCACCCCCATTAATGACAAACGAAATTAACTATTCTTTATTCTAAAAATAATTGGTGGAAATGTTTGGACACTATCGGTTTGTATCAATCAATCAATACACCTAGTGTTACCTAATTTATCCACAAGAATGTCAACAATTTCTTCAGATGTATATTCTTCTTCATAGTTCTACAAAGAATAATATATATTATGTTTTCCTATCCAGTCGTTCGATGAAGTGGTTAATGAGTTTATTCAGAATAATTAAAAATATATAATTATTGGCTAGTTTAGCAGTAATCTCAACTATCTATTTATTTATCATTCATTAACTATCTATATTTCTCTCTATGCCTAGAAACTATGTCCCTATAGGCCTCTAGGGACACTTGAGTTGAGAGGTAGTAAGTCTACACTCCACTTTAAAAAAAAATTATTTTTGGGGGGGTTGGGTGTTGGTATTTTTTTCCATGAACAATTTCTAGAGGAGAAACCTTCCAATAAAATTGTTATAAACCTTATTATAAAGAAATGGCTAGCAAGATCTAAGGCTACAGACACACAGATACATTACATAGACAGATAAACATCTTGTTACTTTTATAAAACCATTTATCTTCGTCTATGAATATTTCTGTCTATCTTCCTCTACTATTCTATCTAAAAATCCATTCATCCATCTATTTTTTTTATATCTTATTACAGTAGATATAATAATAATTAATTTATTTATCTTTTATCCTTTCCATCTTCTTGGTATACTTTTTTTTAATATCTATCCATTTGAACTATTCACATTTATTCATTCATCTTTCCATTCATCCAGCAACCTTTCTATAAATCTATCTATTTCTATCTATATTTTATCTGTCTACTTTTTACTCTATTTTTCTACCTGACTATCATCCTCAACAACCCTCGGCATGATAGGTCTCATTGTTGTTGTTGTAGTAGTAGTTGTAGTTGTTGTTGTTGCAGTTGTGGTTGTAGTTGAATCTGATCTTCTTTTACCTCTCCTAGGATTAAAATATATACATTTTGTTTTGAAATAAGTTTTCAACTAAAAATATTTTTGTTATTTTTTATTTTAGAGAAGCTGAATTGAAAGTTATTTTTAGTCAATTAAAATTAGAAAATAATGTTGTAATGCTTACAGAGCCCTTAATTTTTTTTTAAGATCCCAGGACAAAAACAGGAGTGATAAATATCGAAGTGGACAATGAACCTAACCTTTTTCTTATACCATCTTATAGGATTTTAAAATGCCTAACCCCCGCGGGGGCTTATTTGTATAATCATATCTTATCATAGCTAAACATGTATAAATATACTTAACTTAATATTTTCGACACTCCTGTGTGTGTCCACTCTGACGTTTGTCACTCGTGTGTTTGTCCTGGAACTTTTTTACTTACACGAAGCTTTGTATTATCTCTGTATTTGCTTATGACCATTATGATCTTGTTTAATTTGAAATTGCAATAAAAAGTTACCCAATAGTGTTGTAGATTGTGCCCTCAACAAATTCTGATATCATTCTAAACAGCCGCCTTAAAATAAGATAAATAAAAGAGCCTTTTTTACAGTGCCTTTAAAAATGACTTCATATTGGCATGTCAGTTTAGTTCAGTTTAGGTTACTTTATATTGGTAACGGCAGGGTTAGACATAGAAAAAAACACTCCCTTCCCCCCTAATTTTCAATTTATTCAAAAATAAGAAGTGGAAGGGGATAGCTAGCACTTTGAAGAAAGCAGCAATAAGCGGCTGGCTAGAGAAAATATTGTAATAGTAGGTCTTTTTGCGCATTTTTGTGCGCCGCGAGTTAACTGGGAATTATAAAACTTTCTGTTCTAGATTATTCGCAGCTAATTTTAAGGTTCCTCCCAAATTTTTGTCTTAAAGGGGGTGTTTACAATTAACAGCCCAGCTATACCCCTCGTCCCTGATCTTATATACCCACTTACAATTAACAAAAATTAATAATAAATATTTTCTCAATTGGCTTTGGGAGTTTTGTAACAGAAAAAAAAATATTTAGTAATTTTCAACAAATTATGCCTCAAAAGCCTTTTTTTACATAGCATATGGTTTTATAAATATGATATTGATTATTAATCAATTGTAAATGGGTTAAATAAAGAAACGGTTCCTTAAAAAAAAACACTGTATATTTATGTATACCTGGATTTGTTTTCATTTTTTGATTCCAGTGTATTATCTTGTTGATTGGTGTTATACATCTCGGCATTCTGCATTACAAGCAAAGCTAAAAAAGTAGATATTGTATATTTCATATTTGACCGTGCGTGCCGAATTGTTTATTGAGGAGGTTTGGACAGTAACTTTATGAACCAATCGATCAAATTTCAATTAAAGTCCCTGAAGTCATTGAGCCAATGAATAACAAAGCGTTACTTTAAAACTTTGGGGACTAGTGTAATAAACAGCCTAATTTCCCCTCCATCCGTTGGTACATAAGAACACTTAATTAGCCTGTAGGGGGAGAAAGTCACTCAAAAATCAGACACGTGACGTCATAAAAATGAGGGAGAAGGGGAAAAGAAAACCTCTAAAAAAGAGATGGATGATTTTTGAGTAGATTTCTTCCCCTACAATTAGCCTCTGTCACAGCCACCCTAAGCCTAACCACACACAGGGTAAGCCACCAAATACACATAAGCTCCACTTAGCTGCAGCCAACTTATCATTGCGGCTGTCGAGCCCTTTAATTAGCCAAACTTGAAACAGGGTCAACTACTTTATTGGCTACCTAATAACTTCGCTGTATAAAACTTTAAATGGGTGCTTAAAGAAGTAAATAAAACACACACGAACATCCAGTTACTTTACTAAATGGTAGTGTTAGAAGCAGCTTGTAATGCCTAATAAAATGACGTCTTACAATTCAAATGACCAATGATAGGCCAGTATACATTGTAATTGACCAATGGTAAAATGTATATTGGTCAGTTGTATTGTATGAGTTTCAAATAAACCTGTATTGATCATGAGAAATCCAAATGTGAGATAACCAGCTAAAGGAAATCTTTTCTGTCGCGAGAGAACCTTCTCTGAACTTGGATCTTGTAATGCTTTTGATATTTCATCTAAAAATGAAATTAGATCAGAGGCGTACAGAAGGGGGGTGTATCCGGGAAGAGGGGTAATCTTTATATCATAGAGGCAAGGACGTCAAAGCTTTTTTTTTGGGGGGGAGGAAGGGTAATCACCCCTTTCCCCCCCATCTTGGACGTCCCTGCACACAACTACCTAAAGGTTAATTATTTAGCTTTCTTATAACAAACTAAAATTTAAGTTGGTGGGTCGACAACTCACCCCCCCTTTCCTCTAATAAGTTCTTGTAATCAAGAATTATTGAATTTTAGTTATAGTTGTTCATGTTATATTGATCAACTTTATCATTAAATTAACACATTTGAATTAATAAAAACAAGTACAATGATAACCAAATCAATATCTGTATACCTTCTAAATTTGAGAAACTTTGATCTGATTCACTTTGTATAACTTCTGTAGAACCAATAGTTCTGAGCACAAGGAATATTAACACTAACAATACTAAAATGAATAAATAAGTAGATAGAAAGATAGCTGCATAAATAGATTTATAGGCCGAATAGTTATTTATCGCATCGTATTATAGACAGTTTTCCTATGAATTGAAATGAAAAATCATAAGACTAAAACCAGTTTTTTAAGCCCCGAACGGCCCGGGCTCACAAAACTGCTATTAATTTCATGATTTAATTAATGACATTTTGACATTTTAGGACTTAATTATAGAAAAGATTCACATATAAAATTGTAATATGTTGTCAAAATTCCAAAAATCAGATGAATAGGTTAATTAAATTAAATGAAGAATTGTCAAATTTTTTTATAGACGTACGGACTTTCTGGTAATGATTATAGAGTTGCTACACTTTCCAAATTGTATCCAACTGTTATAGGAATAATCATTCATAGTTTAAAGTCATCAGGACAATTCTAACATATCTAAATTACCAGAAAGAGCTACGTTACGGACGGACCTACACTAATTATAAAAAAAGTTTCGCTTTTAAAAACATACCTAAAACTTTTTTGAACTGCATTTTGATAATTATTTAATATCTTTATAACATTTTAAATTTTTAATTACTTATAACTATTTGTTTAAATTATTATGTTGTTTTTTAAATCATTTTTTCACTTTCTATAAGATTGTTTGATGATAAAACGTTACTTTTAATTTCACTTGGCTTTATTGGAACCACTTTTACTTACACACTTATGGATAGTTGCTTTTAGTCTACAGAAAGCGAAGTATTTTTAGTGCATGCATCAGTGTACCGGTACTTTTGAGGCATTTTTACGATGATGCCAAAAATGTACCTACCACCAATTGCACGCTAAGAGTTATAATAAGTCTTACCCTATTATAAAGGTTTGTAAGATTTTGTCGTCTGTATGTTAATATCTCAGAAACTATTATACTGATTGAGTTTTAGAGAAGCTTTGTATAGCTTATTGGATGGTTTTATTCTATTTTTGCCCCTCCCATCCTCCCTTTAAACACAGCTTAAATTAGTTTGACTAATACGCAGCTTCTCTCTATAACCTAAACCTATTACTCAAGGAATTCTAAAGATCTTTATGAACACAGACATACAAACAGAAATTATATTACTTCCTAATAAAAGATTATTAATCGTAATGAATGACCACTGACTTTTCCCTTGTTTTCCCGTTCGATGCTACTTACAGATTCGTCGAATGGACGTTTATACAATATAGCTAAATTAATAATCTTGAATCATAATATTTCTTTGCTAGCGGCTACATCCCTATAATCTAGGTTCTCTGTTTTCGTAGAGGTAGAGACGGGGTAAAGATAACTCAAAACTAAAATCTAAAGAAAAAATAGCATTAAACCATCACAGGACCTATATGAAGCTTATCCAAAATAGAGAACCTAATCGGTTCAGTAGCTATTTTTTTTCTAGCTACAGAAAACACGTGAGTCTTTGTTTTAAAAAATGCTGAAATGTTAAATTTACTAAATTGAAGAAACAATGTACTGGACGCGCGTTTATATGTATTTATGTTATGGCACTAAATATAACCACAAGGAACCAAGTCGGTAATACGAAAAAAAAAACATTTTTAGATAGCTGCTTGTGGACAAACGGCTGGCCTCATAGCCTATATTTACAGATCATTAGAACAGCCATTAACTGACCTAAAATCCGGGGAGAGAGGGTGCATTGGGTTGTTTATTACACTAGTCCCCAAAGTATTATAATAACGTTTTCTTAATCGTTGGCTTAACAACATTGGGATAATAGTGAATGTCGATTAGTTGGTTTATTAAGTTGATTGTTTAAACGTATCAATTTTAATCTACAGAAGGGGTAATTTTATTCATCAACATTCGGGATGTGTATCAATATATCGGCCATTTCTTGTCACTTGAAATCAATCTAAAATAGCTAACACTAAACAAATATGCACAGAAAGCCGAGGGGCTTTAGAAGACGCGTGTAAAAATAGACTTAGGGACAAGTTTATGAATTTAAAAACTGGTTTCAAAAAGTTGTTTAAGCAGTTCTTTGGCTGCAAACCACATATAAAGCGGCCGAAAAATAATACATTTCTTCATAATTCCGACTTGATCCACCACAAGGGCTATTAAGAGTCGCGTGAAAGTACTCCTTGCGTCAACTGAGCGCGGCCGGGGGAAAGTAGCGGTAAATCGGAAGAGAATGACAAAAAACGCAGATGCCATGGGAAAAGCGGTTTCCTTGTTTGATCCGTTACAGTAACTTATTTAGTAAGAATAGGAAATAAAGAAATATATAATGAGAAAGAGAGAGAGTAAGAAAAGAAGAGTGGAAAGAGAGAGAAATAGAAAAAGAAAGAAGGAGAGAAATAAAGAAAGAGACAAAGCGAGAGAGAGATAGAGGTAGAGAGAAAGAAAGAAAGAGAGAGAGAGAGAGAGGTAAAGAGAAAGAGAAAGAAATATAAAAATAAAGATAGATAGATAAATAGATAGATAGATAAATAGATAGATAGATAGAGAGATAGATAGATAGATAGATAGATAGATAGAGAGAGAGAGAGAGAGAGAGAGAGAGAGAGAGAGAGAGAGAGAGA
>LS058184.1:0-10248 GCA_900241095.1 Acartia tonsa
TGTTATACTTTTAATGTAATCTTTGTAAGTAAATGATAAAGACAAATAAAGAATCAAATAATAATAATAATAATAATATTTCTTTTTAGGTACAGTTGGAGCTGTTTTTGCATGCCTTATATTGTATTTCTTTCCTTTCTTGGGGTTTTCTCAAATATAAAAAATCGTTATTAATTCGCTTTTGAATTTCTATTTCTTTTTTCTTGATTTATTTAAATAAGACTAAAATTTTGTCTTATTTTAGAACTTTGCTGATAACGGGAATGCTGCTCTAATTTTAATGAGACAAATTCTCCGAGATGTCTTTGCTCTAAAGAATTTTGTGGAGGACGCCACTAGGAGAATTTTCAATCTAAACGTTCCTCACTCCATCTTTAAGGACATTGACAGCGCTAAAAATGACTGCCTGGAAGGCATTAAAGTAAGATTTAAAACTATTGATTTATATTATGACATCTGTTCTTTCTTACTGTTTAATCTTTCAACATATGCATTATTTTCATATAATATGTTAGTAAGATTTACAACTATTGATTTATATTATGACATCTGTTCTTTCTTACTGTTTAATTTTTTAACATATGAATTATTTTTCATATAATATTTTAGTAAGATTTAAAACTATTGACTTATATTATGACATCTGTTCTTTTTTACTGTTTAATCCTTTTCACATATGAATTATTTTTTCATATAATATTCTATTTTCAAATATTTCTCTGTAATTGCTTAAATCTTTTCTTATAATTTTCTAAACTTTGAAATAAAAAGTTCTTCTTATTTATGGACTCTAAACAAATTTTTTAGTTGTTTTACTCAATTAGATATTTGAAGTTCTTTATTTTATCAACTCTTTTAATTTTTTCTAGTTAGCTGAGAACATTCTGGGTTACCTGGAATCTTCGTTTGAAGGCTATGACTTTCAAGAAGTCTTTCGCATAGCCTTATCAGGCTTGAGGCAGTTCATGACTCCAGACCAGAGGAAAGTTCTTTCCAACACGAACCTAAATACTGGGTTTTTGTGGAGGAAACAGACGAGGACGAGCTTATTAGAAGATGGGTTCAGGCTCCTCCGACGGAAGAGTTGTTACTTGCTTTGGACTGGCAACCGCAGTTTTCATTATGGATCAACTTCTCCGTCCATTAAAAATTTTTTGTCATAAACTTCATTGTGATATCTCCGTCTATATTGACGATGGGCTATGTATTGAAGCCACGTTTTATAGATGTTTAATTTCTATTTATTTTATTATAACTATTGTCTCATTTTCTGGATGGACATTTTAAATACCTAAATGTAATTTTGTTCCATCTACTAAGATCCTCTACCTTGGCTACTGGCTGAATTCAGTAGATTTAACTTTAACTTTACCTGATATTAAAGTTGAAAAAAATTTATTTTATGTTAAATAATTTAATATCTTTTTATCATCAAAGTGTAGCTTTTCCTGCGAAAGAACTAGCTTCTTTTTTAGGTAAGCTAGCCCATGCTCTTTATACCCATGGAAACTTCGTCCGTATAATTTCCAGAGCTGCCAATTTTCATCTGGGTAGTGTTGTTTCTACTCATGATTGGAATGCCTTTTTATGTGTAACTCATGATATGTTTCAAGAATTTTTATTATGTGATAAATATTTTGTTAAATTTAACGGCAGGCCAATATTTCTTGCTCAGAAATCTTTTGAGATTTTTGATCAAAATACTGTCCAATTTCTTATTTCTGATATTAATCCTGCACATGTTAACTTAGAAGCTAGTACTATTGTTTCAGGTGCTTCTAATACTGAAACTTACGCTTATATTGCTGGCAAATGTTCTTTAGTCTCTAACTATATTTTTACTCCTACAGAACAAGAACTTAGTTCCAGTTTTAGGGAACTTCTTGCCATTTCTCATGGTTTTGATAAATTTTATAATTTTTTGCAAACTCAAAGTAATAAAATTGTAATTTGGATTACTTATAACCAATGTGTGTTTTCCTTTCTTAATAAAGGATCAAGAGTTCCCGCAATTCAAAAAGTTCTTTTACAAATTAAAGAGAAAGAATATGATTTAGGATTACTTTTATATGTTAAGTGGATGCATCGTGAAACTGATCCTATTAGATTGGCTGATCTTGGCAGTAAATTAAATTCCAGTTCAGATGAATATGGAATTGATCATGATCACTTTATTTTTCTACAGCAATATTTTAATGTAAATTTTGAAATCATTGCATTCGCTTCCTATCGTAATAGACGTTGTTTACGTTTCATTTCCAAGATACCTCAGAATGAAGCATTTGATGTAGACTTTTTTCTTTGTAATCTTAATGTTAAACTTTTGTTCTATATTCACCCACCCACACATTTGATTCGCAAAGTAATTTCTAAAATTCTACTTTATTCTGACTTTCATGGAGTTTTAATTGTTCCTATTTGGAGATCTAGTGCTTTTTGGAGTTGTTTAATAGATACGTATTTCTTTTCTTGGTTTATCCAAGATTTTGTCATTTTTAATCCTACCTATGTTTCTTTTAGCAAAGATACTATTTTCAAAGGTCAAAAGAAATTCAAGACCTTAGCAATTTTGATCAACACCTCCATTAAGTCACGTATTTTGTTACCCGAAAGTTTACTTTAAAATCTTTTTGTTTTCACTTTATTTCTGTTTCAGACTTTAAGATGTGGCCTTTTTGTTTCATTCCACAAGGAGAAACTCAGATACCTGCCATTCATATTTGCTCGGTTGCCCACTAAAAGATTGAATGATACTGCTAGTTTTGATTTATACAGCAGTGTTTTAACTACTATTCCTCCCGGAGCTGTCAGCAAAATTCCTACCAGGCTGTACATGGAAATACCCCCTAAATATTTTGGACAAATTAAATCCTGTCCGTTTGTAGTTGAATCTAAGAAACTTGTAGTAATCCCAAAAATTATAGACTCTGATTTTTGTAGTATGATTCATGTTTTTCTACTTAACACTGATTCTCAAGAAATTATTATTAATGTATCTGATATGATTGCTCAGATTATGTTTTTTCCTGATATTTGTCCTCATATAGTAGAGTCCATATTTTTAACCCCCTCTATTCGTAGTTAAACTCCTGAATAAAATTTTTTATTCTGCTTTCAGAATAAACTATGACAGAGGAATTAGTAAAAATAAGAATGCTGTCCGACAAGGCTATGCATCCTCAGAGAGCCTCCCTTACAGCCGCCGGTTATGACCTTTTTTCTGCCCAGGACACGATCATCCAGCCTGGAGCCCGTGAAATCGTCTACACAGATCTGGCTATGGAAATTCCACCTGGAATGTACGGCAGAATAGCTGGCAGATCTGGCTTTGCTTATCTCATGGGAGTTGACGTTTTTTCTGGCGCAATCGACTCCGACTTTAGGGGCAATATAGGTCTTCTCATGTTTAATAATGGGGATGTGCCTTTAGAAGTGAACGTGCACACCAAAATTGGCCAGATTATTTTTGAACGGATAGCAAATCCTAGATTTCAAGCCACACAAGAGCTAGGAGCCACTCAAAGAGGAAGTGGCGGTTTTGGCTCTACAGGAAAATAGTTTATAATAATTTATTTCTTTGTTTTTGAACAACTTGTTGTTCAGTTGTTTTTTCCTATATGTTTGTTAAGAAATGTTTTAATTTCTTACCACTATTTTCTTTTCAGACCTACATAATGTGTATGTTTTGCGAGCAAAAGGTTGATTATCTTCGTTATAATAAAAAACTGCTCAGTGATAAAGATACTAATATTCCATCTAGAGGCCCACTTCGTTTACTTCACATTTTTAATGAATTTTTGCTTACGTCCAAGCAAATTAAATATGTCAAACTTGTTACAGCAGGACGTAGTCGAGGTACTCAAGATAGTTACAATCGCACTTTGACTCGATTAAATAGATATTTAAAAAAGAATAACTCTCCTCTTATGCATCTTACTGAAGATGCCTTAATAGAGTATATAGTGTTCTTAGAAGATTCTAAAAGTCCTTTCTGTCACGTATCCGGCTTAGCCGGTAGTATAGAATTCCTTTGCTCTGCATTGAGACTCGACAATTTATGGGCTGCCGTCGTCGAGAGAACTTACGTCGCCGTTATTCGGCGCGCCGCCTATGAAAAAAAACCGAAGAAGAAAGCCGCTCTTCTTCCTCTCTCGGTTCTTTGATCAGCAGTATCTCACTTCATTACTCCGTTTCTTTCTAATCCTGACAAGGTTATTTACTTTCTAAAGTTTATTTTTTAGAATTATAATTAGCAAAAAATAACGATAAAAGACATATTCGTTGTTTTATGGTTATCTTTTTTACTATTCTTTATGAACTTTTAAGTTTTAGTTTTATCCCTTTCTTACTTATTTACTTTCTTAAAATTATTTTTCCTTTTCACAAGAATTTTGTTTGTTTTAAAAATTGCGTTTATAATATCAAGACAAGTTTGTTGTTTTCATTTTTTCTTCACAGATTTCTTTTACCACTTAGTTGTCCTTTTCTCTCTGACTGACTTTTCTTTCTTCTTATTTAGATTTCAATCATTACTTGGAGAGCTTTGTTTGTTCAGTTGATGCAATTCTCACTTTGCGCCCGTCTGGAGGACCTCTGCAAACTGAAAGGCAAGGATATTTCTCTGGTGAAGCTAGGTCACCAGCCAACCCCGGCGCTGGCCGTTTACTATGCCACAGCCAAAAATGATCAAAGGTACTTTTTCTTTTTAACTTCGCCTCTTGTCATGAATGTTAAGTAAGTTAATTACTTTCTGCAATCAGACTAATTTTTTCAAATTCAGTTTAAGTTACCTAGAAAATTTTTCTAGGTATGATGGCAATACCTCGTATATAGTCTTTTCGGGCGGCGAGTTTTGTATTTACAGTTTTGTAATACACTACTTGAACCGCTTACGAATATTCCCGAGGGGATCTGGTATGATCGACAACTCTTATTTGATACCTTGGACAAATAATGGTGCCGCTCCTGGTGAGCCTAGGTACTAAATCATTTTTCTTATTTTATTCTTTTTCGTTAAACTAAAAAGCTTTTCTACACAAATACACTTTTTTCGTTTTTTAAGCTATTTGAACTTGATACATGCTAAGATTTTTATTTCAAGTGATCTGCTATTTCTTTTTCTTTA
Source organism: Acartia tonsa (assembly GCA_900241095.1). Lineage (NCBI taxonomy): Eukaryota > Metazoa > Arthropoda > Copepoda > Calanoida > Acartiidae > Acartia > Acartia tonsa. The sequence goes on from LS058184.1 coordinate 5,126, forward strand.
GAGTTGTAGTAGCTGATGGTCGAGCTAGTGTGTCTGTTCAGACCTTACTCCGCCAGACTAACGACCTGTACAAGAAACTTGGATTTGAAACCCCCATTTCATCGAAATCAGTGAAAGTCCTTGGAGTCAGCACAGCCTTTTTCTTAGGCTGTTCAGATGATGAAGTACAAATTCTAGGACGATGGAAGGACATAAGTACCTCACAACACTATCGTAGTTTAGACCATTCCATTTTACTCAATGTTTTTTCTAAATTAAGTCTTAATCCTGAAGTTACGAATAATGCCTCGCATCCTTCCTCAAATTTCGTTTCTTTTTCTGATAGATTAATTGGATTACCTCTTTGTTGTCAACAAGCTATTTTATCTTCTTATCAAAATCATTCTTGTCCACCTGTACCGTCTTCTTCAAACACAGTACAACCTAATTTTTCATCTCAAGCCTCTACTTTAACATGGCTTGTAAATTCTGGATGGGTATGGTCCTCTAATCCAAATTAAAAATTGTCTTATCTTTGTTCAACTAAATTTTTTATTTCTTTAAAAATTCTTCTTTCTTATTCAGTTATTATACTATTATTAAAAGATTTTTTGTCTTCTTTGTTTAATTGTTATTATATTTACAAATTTTACTCTAATAAAATTTTGAAATTTCAATTCTATGTTTATCATTATTTTTTGCTAATTTTTTCAGATTAAAATGATACAATGATTAGATATATTTTTATTTCCTTACATATTTAAAGTAAAAATTTCTGTCTATGGTCAGATATTTTGAATAATACAAAGTAGAACGATGTCCGTCTGTCTCTCTGTCCGTCTGTCCCTTAACATCTCAGTAACCACTGAATCGATCAGATTCTACTCTTCAAGGTATATACCTATTGGTCATGTGGTGGTTTTAAGCTATTTTCTTGGGTGGTGGGACACCCCCAACCCCCCTAAAAATAAAAAAAATCCCCCTCAATTTTTTTTTCTATTATTTAAAATTAGTGGTGGAGTGGGGGTTTCTCACCAGGTACATAATTTTTGTTTCATTAATTACCTCTTGGGGCAAAGCAATTGGGCGAATATGTTCTTATAGTGGTATAAAACACTTTTTAGGGAAGGAGTGAGTCTGTGAGGGAAGCGGATGCTTAAAGAGATGCCACGTATCTAAAAACAAGGATGACAACATCCATAAAATTGAAGCACTGAAACGGTAGGACAAACGGACATTAACTCTTGTTGAGTGTCAGAACTGAATATACAAAATATGAAAATATAAGGTTTGACAAAATTATAGTTGTAAATTTGTTTCAAAACTTCTTAAATACAGAATTCTGTTTAAGGAAAAATTGACAATTTTAATACTTGATTATGGAGATGCTTCGCCCATAATATTGTTCCTTATTGTAATAGGAATCAGTAATCAAAAAATCAGATCAATCGGATGTTTTTATCACATATAAAATTGTTATTAAAAAAGTTAAAAAATCAACATGTTTAAAATGGACGTACAGACATTCTAGTAACGATTATAGAGTTGCAACGCTTTCTAAATCATACCTAACTACTACAGGAATCACCATGCAAAGTTTAAAATCGATAAGACAATTTTAACATGCCTAAATTAACAAATAAACGCTAACTATCTTGGATGGACATACCCTAATTATAGAAAAGCTTCGCTTTTAATAAATAAAAAAGAACAATTCTAAGAACAAGTCAAATAAAAGTGATTCATATTCTTGTCCACGTGCTTTTTAGGGAGGTGTCCCTACTTTCCGACAAGTTATTTGTAGCAATGAGTAATATTAAGTTATATACAGGAATAGATTTATTATTACTTGGATCTTACACCAGATTATAATGTACTATAATTAAGTGAAACTCTTAGCTGGCTAAATAATGATACCAATATCCATCCCCTTTACCTCACTCCCCTCCCCCTTCTACTAAATGAACGAAATGAACAATGATGTCCATGTTAGCAACTTAAATTGACGATAATTTTTCCCCTGTTATAATGTCCACGTTTATTCTATAACCATTGTTATAGGACAGTTTTTTGAACGCATTAATGTAAGCAATCATTAAATTAAAGTAACAAAACATCTGTTTGTAAGCGAATGTGTTAGCAACAAAAGGTCTTGCTAACCGTTTGACTTTTCAGTGTAGCTTCATATTTGAAGGGTTTTATATATTTGTGGGAGGTTACATAATACATAGGCCTGAACATATAATGGCATATTCAGTATTTAATGTGAAGAGGAAAGCTGAATAAAAATCTAGACTTAGTTAAGACTGCATTAAAAAAATAATACAATATATAACATCTGCGCTATTTATTAATATTATATACGTTATAGGAAGATAAAATAAGCTTTACATGAACACTTACAAAAGATTATAACTTTATTGAAGATACTTCTTAGAACTTTTACGTGGAAGAAAATCATTTTAAGGACAGAAAAAATTTACGTGCATTCAAAAAAGACCAAAAAAATATTTAAGAATCAGGGAGGGAGGGGACAATAGACTGTAAATTACACTGGTACTCAGAGATTCACAATATCTAATTTGTTTTTGACTTAAATTCTTTTGGTACTCTTATAAAATATTGATTGAGCTGTACAAAAATTCAGTTTGCAAACTATATCAAGAATAATTATAATTTACAGAAAGGCTAATTTGCAATTTATCGTCCATTTGATTGTTCCTGAAGATTTAGGTCGACTTTTGACACAACGGAAGTCCTGCTAAATAGCCAAAAAACCTTCCTAATACCAATATTAGATACTTTTTCTTTGAATTGAATAGCGTACGTTTCTAAAGTAGTCAAGATTTTTTTGAACATGCAGACATACATAGTATATACAATATACATACTTACAAAGAACCTACTATTCTAAAATATATATGCGTTTATGCCCTTAGAGTTCTCTTGGGACACTTGAGAGAAGACGAACCCCAATCTGTCCTACTTTGAGAAAGACGATTCCAGTGACGTCATATACGTTTAGGGGAGGGGGGAAGAAAATCTCTTTCCTTTTCTCCCATCTCTTTTGAAGAGATTTTCTTCCCCCCTTCCCTTTTTCTTTCCCGAAACATATATGACGTCACTGGAATCGTCTTTCTCAAAGTGGGACAGTTTAAGGTTCTTACGTCAACATTACGACCAACATTCAATACTATGTTACACTTATTTTACAATAACATTGTAACTAGGGCTCTGACTGGGTTTTTATATCCATTTTCTCTAATGAAGCTTACCTAAAAAGAAAAAGAATTCATAAAATATATATTTAAAATTTAATCATTGTAAAGAAACTAACAGTTTTAAAGCAGGAAAAAATGGTTAGGCAAATGAAAGACAAGGAAATGTTTGCCCGATTCATCAAAAAAATACTTAAGGTAGTTTTTAAATGTTGTTAGAGTAAATACTTTCTTTATGAATGAAAGAAAAAATTATCTTACTCCCAATTGATTTAAATTGAAAGTACTCTAGGGAGGATTAATCTATCACCACTCTTAATCCCTTTTTTCTTTTGTATTAATCTGATACATAAATTAAGTGAGTGGGACGAAATGTTATAATTTATACTTTTTGGACATGATGATTAGAAATTACCGTTCCAAAGTTGACTGCATAGCTACTTTTCATCTAGGGTATGTTAGTAGGTACATCATTACGTCAATGCGTTAAAAGTCAATAATAAACACATAGGTGCCTATATTTGCAGTGGCTGTTTCATTACCTAATGTATTATCAATTTTGATTTCTATATCAATATCTATCAGATATTCTATCAAAGAAATATTTTTTAAAATCTGATTGGTTAAAAACTAACAATTTTGTATTTTTATTGAGTAATTACATTTAAGTTATATAATCTATCAAAGACTAACTTATCTATTATCTATCTATCAACTATCCTATCTATCTATCATTTCTGATAAATGATACCGATGTGTTTTTAATCAAAATCATTCACGACTTTTTTAACTGTAAGATTTGACAGGTCTTTACATTTTATTAATAGTTTTTAGAAGAATAAACAAAAGCAAGCATCGCACTTTGGGTTCAAGTTAAATTATATCGATGTAAATACCTATCAAGTAAATTAGTCAACCTGAATGTACGCTAAAAAGTCAATTTTAACCTAAAAATCATTATATTTCAAGTGTGCTTAAAGTTTCAAAAGCAGAAAAATAAAAATCTTCGAAAATATGTCCAGCGCTTATAATTTTTAAATAAAAGATTTAAGAACATTAAAATATCATTTATCTTATCTTAATAAAGATTCTAAGAGGTTACCCTGTAATACAAAGTGGTAAGATTTTTTATTTGTCCAGTAAATTGCCAGTAACCTAAAATTGAACCCTATAGCTGTGTGTCTGTCTGTATTGAAAGATCTTACTAACCATTATCCTGGTCTGGATTGCCTATTTCAGTGAAGCTTTTTATGAGTACATAGAAAGTATTAATGTTTTTGGAAGGGTTATTTCCCCTCTTCCAGGAGAAATCGCCTCAAGAAAAAAAAACTCTAAAATAAAAATATAGCAAAATTAAAAACAGTGATTTTTCACAGTTCTAGCAACCCCTCAAACTTTTGAAGGCCCCAGACCCTTTTTTCGCAAATAGCTCAGTGGTAATAAAATATCTTTACAACTGTCGTTCCTTTCAATAGCTATTTCTAAAATCTTTCTTTCTTCATAATATGCCAGCAAATTTGTTTGTTAACTATGGCATTTATCTACTGTGATTCTAAGGTATAAAATATCTTTAGAACAGCTTTTCTAGTTCTTTTATAAGAAAAATGTCTTGCTGCTAATTTGTCAGTTCTTGCCGAAACCTTCAGATAAAACAGCAAAGTCGCTAACATAGAAGCGTTTCATATTGACTTAAATACCAGGTTAATTAAACTTATTACAGTAAATCGTTTATTATCAATTATTACCAGTTTATTTATTTTCATATGACCGACATCTTAATTCTATTAAGATATACATAGAAAAATGAAAGATACATACAAATAGATCTTCCTCTTTTCGTTTTTTATCCTGTTTTTACTCAGCTATTAAAGTTATTCACAATGCATAAACACCAAAACCCATAACTGCTTTTTATGGAATGCTTTT
>LS058185.1:0-10247 GCA_900241095.1 Acartia tonsa
TGGCAGGTGTCCCAAATTAAGTCACCGTAATGAATGACGCTCTCCGCAGAGGAGCTTGGGATAAGGGTTGTACAGATATTATCTACGTGACTATTAAGTATCCAAACCACTCAATAATCTCCCTTCTTACACAACCAGGGGAAGTTGTGTGAACGTATTCAACTGAGAAATTCGAGTTGCCACATGGGGACTTGAACTCGAACTCTCATCACCGTAACCCAGTTTGTTACCACTGAGCTACGACGCCCCTCTCTCACCCAATAATGATAAACAATATTACCCATTCATACAATTTTTGATTGAATTGTTTGGACAAAACTTAAATTCAATGCAAGTATCACCCCAAGTTATGAGCCAAAGAATAAAAAACACCGGTTTAGTAAAACTATTAATATCAGAGTAATAAAATGAGTGAAATTGAGAGAAAGGAAAAGATATGCATTGATATATGAATATAAAATATAAATATATGGTATAAAAAATAGCTTCGCTTCTATTAATGTATACAAGGATGCAAAGATTCGTACCTCTCAATCATGCAAGGAGCATGGGTATCACAGTACGTCTTAATCTGTTCAGCAAACAGGCTAGGCGGGTTCCTCACCAGTCGCGTCATGCTCTGCACCAGCTTCAACACCGCCATTTCGTTGTAGTTCCGTGAGTTCTCGGCACCCTCGCGAGTCCCGCGCTGTCGGTCATAACCGGCTTCGTTGTAGTAAGGTTCACGAACCAATATCAGGCCTTAATAGTTCAAATAAAACTAACTAGGTACCTAAGTTATATTAAAAAATAAAATAACAGCAAATTAATGAGTGGCACTCTCACAATGATAAATACACAAATAATACTCTGTAATTTATGGTCAAATCAAATTATGATGAGTATACAATTGTTTGTTTTAATAGCTTTTATGTTTTACTTTAGAAAAGGAAGTACTTATGAACAAGATTAACTTAACATTATACTTTGATGGATGACAAATGAAAATTAAAATAAATAGTTACCTTGTATAGAAACAAGCAGCTGAAGCAAATTGGAATCCGGCGTCCAAGTTTCTGTTCCCTTGCCATTCCAAGTTCCTAACAAACTCACACACACCTTTAAGAGAATATTGTCAACTTTTTATTAGCTTCAGGTTTAAGAAATTAGATAATTTTCTTTAAAAATGCAGTCTGACATAAACAAGAATCTTTTTAGAAATTAATTGTAAAAGCTAAAAGCGGCTGAAGGCCTGCATAAGCAGTTTAGGTTGCTTAAACATTATGGGAATGTTGACAAGAAAAGTCAGGGGTCTAGCTTTAATAGCAGCTTAGTACATCCCATTTCCTCTGGGGCTGACGAACGGTAAAGAAGAATTAAAGAGTAGCTTTACTTCTATAAGGTAGGACTTACAGCAAAGTTTTTGGAGATCATTGCATTGTTTTAGAGGTCATAAGACCGTACAAATGAGAAGAAAGCATTTCTATTGGTTGAAAAGGAAAGCTATGCCAATGCATTTTTTTTCTAAAGAGGTATAATGAATATTTAAAAAGGTTGACAACCCTGCCTTGCCATCTTCATACAGGTTAGGATTCAGCTTGTCTGAACAGTAGGAAATGTAGTTACATGTTGGTGGTACTAGAATTTACAACAGACGTTTATATTTTCTATCTTATAGTTATTTAAGTACTAGTAAATTAATCAAAAATAATCTGTTACATACTGTAACCTACTTACTAAAGCTACAAAATCGTGGATTTGGTATATTTTAAGTTAAGTTGACTAACAAACAATTTATATTTTCTTCACCTAATCTGTGATCTTGAAATATATTTCTCAAAATAAAAATACAATTGGTCTGCCTGAAGGATATTCTGGTCCCAGCTGGAAATCAAAGAAGAAAAGCCCATCCTCGTAGGGTGTGTTCTTTGGTCCTTCAATCATGGCACTAAATAAATCCATCCTATCCTCAAAACCTCGCATTGTGATGCCAGAGGGTAAACTGGACCTAAACAGGATGTCACGTTAATTTAAAAATGACAAGGACAATTTTGACTTTACCACACCAACATGGTAACAGTATTTGGGATTTAAAATACCAGTAAACGGCAGGGATTTAAAGGGATAAGACAATGAACGAAAAATTAAAGGACATTATATTCCCCTTGGTTGTAAACAAAATTACCCATTCTGTATAAGTATTGAAGTTATAGTTTGAAAAGTTTTGACACTGATTGTTATAAAATTACTAATTAAATTTCAACAAAAGAACATCAAGTTTTTTAGCAAAAGATTTTTGAGATAAATGTTTGTAAAGCTTTGGCTACCAGTGTAATTAACAGTCCAATGTCTCCTCTCTTCCTATAATCCCTACAATTTAAGGATGGGTCAGAGTGCCTTTAACATACCTTGGTTATAGAGTAGCTGCGCTTATATTATAGAGGATAAGCAACATTTTCCCTGGCGGGAGTAATATCATAAATCACCTTAAAAGTTCGATTTCTTTTTTTATGCTTTTGACGAACGGCTTCATATTTCTTGGCTGGAAGATTGTGAGCTTGAACTTGTGCCCGTCAGGGACAGAATCAACTGTCTGGAAGCTGCCTGGTGTTAGGGGAACTATGGAGGAGAAACTTGTGTCACCTGCTTCACCTTAAAAAAATACCTAGGTAATCATTGTTATAACTTCTAAGTTCATTTCTACTAATTTTTACAAATTGCTAAAGCACTTCTGTTATAATGAAGTATTAAGGTTTTTTTTTGCCTAAGGCTTTAGGTTTCAATAACTATTAAACTGATTGAGTTCTCCTTTTTTGGGAAGCTTCACATAGGTCCCTTTATGGATTCAAGACTAATTCATTTATTGATTTATAAGACTTAGGGTGGTTTTAGGCCATTTATCTCTTTCTTTCTTACACTTTTAAATACAGAACCCTCAGATGCAAAGGGCAAAACAGCTAGTTTTTATACTTTCATTCAACTTCTATAACAAGGATAACAATATCCATATAACAAGCTTACAAGTTTTGAATAAAAAAAACATTTTACTTTATTTTTTTGAAGCTTAAAACCAACTGATAAACAAGCAAGATACAGTCAATTTATTTGTGATATTCGTTATAAAGTAGGTACCTACTTGTACTTCAAAATAAACATAACATACCAATCGGAGACAATATAGACTTAGCCTCTAGGACAGGTGTATCACAGGGGATAAAGTTCAACATCTCAAGTTCACTGTCAACATTATCCAAAGCATTCTCGCACATCTCGAATCTTTTTGTAAAGTCCTGCAGAAAATTTGTTTCAGTCTTAAACTTTTCTCAAATGTATTAAAAAAAAGATGACAAAACCAATGAAAGCGAAGCTAAAAATCATACTGTTGGACAAACAAACATTAGCACTCATAGTGTCAGCAATCAGCACTTATAGGGACAGAATTTTATTCATAATAATAATGATAAGTGAAGACCAAGTGACATATTTGAAACAGCTTCATTTTCAAAAATATTTTAGCCAGACTAAAATAAATGCCTTTAGAGTTTGATCTCCATATTTGTGTCTAGCAACATCGTGCGCAAGCTCAAGAGCACTTTTCAACATTGATCTCAGTTCATCACACCTGTTCCGAGGCTGTTTAGGCTCATTATTTGATCTACTGTTATTCAATCCTTCATTGGCTTTAGAGAGGTTCAGTGTTAAGGCTGCTGGTTTAACAGGCGGGCTTTCCGTGAAAGAATCAACTCCGCTGTCTTTGTCTGGTGTGGAATGGTTAGGTTGGTCGGAAGCAGGGCCTCCGGGGGATTGTGATACTCTTGTGTCTTGTGTTACTGGAGGTGGGCTGGTGGGACCATCTCCGTGAGAAAATAGTCTAAAAAGATGAATGTTACAAAAAATAAGGATGAGAAATTATAAGAAATCGCGAAGTAAAAAAAATTCTGCATTTTTTTCAGGAGAATCTTCACAAGATTTTCAGAGGCCTATCTTTCATAACAACGTAATCCGCTTTTTTACAAAGCGTTATGATGTAAAAAATAAATGATGGAATCATTTAGCTGTACAAAATTTCCGTATGCACAGAAATGGATAATGACTAGCCCCCCCCCCCCTCCCACAAAAAAAATATTATACCTGCTAACATGACTTTGAACAGCTCTTTCAACACTAGAGATCTTTTCTTCCTCTCTGAGTCTACCAACAAGCTCATTCAACAGACCATCATCAAAGAATTGTGTTCCCATCAAAGCATCAAGATTAGTCATTTGTGTATGCAGAGCTAGTAGATTTTTAACACAGCACGTAGCGCCAGGTTGTCCACTGCAGGGTTGCTGTAGCAAATCTGCCTGAACTTTGTCAAATCCCAGCAAGATTTGTTGACGCGTTGACTCTTCAGCATCATTAACATCACTGCCTTCCTTGTCACTGTCATCATTCTCGCAGTCACCAACTTCATACTCGACCTCAGTATCCCAGCTGTCATCACTGCTGGTGCCTCCCTCCTCATGGTTGTGTACATCATCATTATCATCATCCTGCTCCTCGTCATCAGCCCATAACTCTCCATCATCACTGTCATACTCACCAACCTACATATTAGCTGTATTAAAATTCATTTCATGTATTTCCAAATTTAAAAACAATAGGTATTAACAGGGAATTTTTCTGGTATTGATAAGTAAAATTACACATTGTTTGCATTACAATAGAAAGGGAGACATTTTTAGTGCGGATTTTCCGTAAGTGTGTGTGTTTTAACTTTTAAAACTTTAAAACAGGAGAAGAACTCTAAAATTTGACATGGCAATTGCTCAAATATGGCACTACTATATAAAACTGTAAAGAAACCGCGGCAAATCCGCCGCTGCCGGCTGAGTTCTACTCCTGTTTTAAAATCTTAAAACACAAAACTTTACGGAAAATCCGCACAAAAATGTCTCCCTCTATCAAATCCGGGAAAAAGGAATAGCCAACAAGCAAAATTATTCTAAAACAATATTTTTTTTTTTTGAGGGGGAGGGGGGGGGGCAGAAAAAAAGGTTGCCAACCAATACCAGCTGAAATTCACGTTTAGGTTGTGTTTTTTTTCTTTCCCGAATTGATCTGTTGTTGGTATAAGCTGAGTTGCACAAAAATAAAAAACTAGATATCTTTTTTTACAAAAGGCATAAAATAATCAAAATCACTAAATCAATTTAGTCAACAAAAGAATAAAATAAATACCTTATAAATATCTTGAGGATAACACAGTCCGGTTGTTTTGGTATTATAATCTTCTTTTTCATCTGCCCACCATACTTGTACTTGGCCATCTAATATTTAGGAGAATAAGATCTAAGGAATAGCTGTTAAAATATCTAAAATTAATTGCCCCTCCCCTTTACCTACAATCATTAAATTAAAGTAACAGGATCTGTCTCTCTGTGTACTTAAGGATCTCGCTAAACACTGAACCCATATGGTTCTCAAATACAGTGCAGTGTAGCTTCTCATAGGCCATGGGAAGGTTTATAGCTCTTTTGGGGGAGGTTCACACAACCCTCCCAAGAGTAATCTCCAAAAATATCAAAAAATATATCTAATGTCAGCTAGGCGGCGTCACTGTTTTACTTACTGGTATTCCTTTCCTACAAGGGAGTCGAAACCTTTTCTATCTAAAACTATGTACTCTAGGGGCGTAGACACTAGTTAAATATATAGCAAAAGGGCAGAATCTATAGCACAAAGTCTGAGCGGAGTATTTCTTAATTTAAACATTATAAAAAGTAACCTAAAATAATAAAATTTTTAAAGCGAAATTAATTCCAATATAAAAACCTTCCTACCTGTATTGATATCTAAAACTTGACCCGCGCCTAATCCACAATTTTCACCCGTTCCTGCGGCAACCCTAATAACAATGGCACCAGGTCTAAACTTGAAATCCGGATGCTCTTTCAGATCATAAACACTGCTCTCAGAGGCCTCAATGAAAATAGGTTCCGGTCTGCTTCCCTCTGTGTAGGTTCGGTACCATTTCACCAGGCAACATCGTCCAGCATAGTCAACACTCTAAATTCATAAAAAAAAAATAAGCTTTATGAGTTAAGGATAAATCAATTTGATTTAAATTGTAACATACGGATTTAAATTCTTATTTACTCCAGCACAATATACAATATCTCGTAATCATGTGGGGAAAAAAAAACTTAAGTAGGTATCATAATAATCACAAGATAATAAATTCATACAAAAATGGACTGAATATCTTTATTTAAATCTGTAAGACCTTTAATGACCAATATTTGTTACCATCCCTTTAGACATAATTTCTAAAAACAAACTAAGGAACAAGACATTGGACGATAAAATAATGCCGTACCCAATGATGATAGACAAAATTATCCCATCTATAGATTATGGTCCAATGTCCCCTCCCTCCCTGAACAAACCTGAATAACGCCATAGTTATGAGGATGGAATCCCTCCTTTGACTCAATAACAAAGTCCCCAGGGAAGAATTCATGGTCATCAAGATGTTGAACAGGATATAATTCACTGGAGCTCAGTCCTGACTCCACCCGTCCGTCCTGCCACATCACTTCAACCTAAAAAAACAGATGATTATTCCAATAAGAGGTTTTAAATTGAGGAAATAATATGAATAAAATAAAGAGTTCTGAAATATTTTTTCATTTTCCCAGGGGCGTATATAAATTCTGCAAAGTTGACCCTGCTAAAGGAGGGGAAGGGGGGGATAAAAAACATGTGGTTGGGGGGAAAAATGTAAAAAATAATACAACTAGGTAAAAACATTCTTTTTTTCCATTTTTCTACCCTCCATGGTGAAAAAAAAGTAAAAGAATAACTATGTGGGAGAGGGAATAATATGAATAAAATAAAGAGTTATGAAAATATTTTTCCATTTTTCCCCTTCCCTGCTGAAAAACTAGGAGGGTAAAAATAAAATGAAAAATTTTGCAGCAGGAGGAAAATTGGAACCCATGCTACTATATCTTCTATCTAACAGTTTTCAAATTATCATGCTACGATTTTAAATGAATTACTGTAAAAGAGTTATGTTATATTGCATGATGTTACCAATTAGATAATAAATTTCAATGACATACTTATTTACTCGAGACTTTTTGTTCAATCTCCATAATAAATAACCTACTTTATTTTGTAATCAAAATATTTTAAGTAACAAAGTTAAATACGGTTCTGAAACCGTAAAATATCCATTTATGCAATTAACCAAGAACAAGTAAAAGCAAAGTTTACCTCTGACTGTGTTGATAAAGTTTCAGTGACAACTCTCATTCCAGGCTGGGCCATCAAACAAAATTGTGAGGCAGGATCCTTCTGTCCACCTCGGCTCATTTTCAGCTTCTTTTTCCCTCTCAGTACCTTCAAAAAATGTCAAATTTATCTTCTTATAAAGGAATAGTTGCATGAAGTGTATTTCAGAAAAATGATTGCAAGTATAAGTTACAAGAATACCATCTAACATATGTAATTTTGTATTACAATAAAGCCATACAAGTTACATATATCAAAAGAGTATGATTTTCAAGTCTAGATATTTTTAAAACTACGTGGTAGAAAATTGAAATTCTTTTAAACATATGCTCTATAGTCTACATGTAGTTTAAACAATTGAACAGGAAAAAATTTTAGTTTACTAAATTCAAGTTTAAATGCATTTCGTGCAACTACCCCTTTGATTTTTTAAAGGAGAGAAAATAATATATTATTCAACATTTCATGTTTCCTTTTGACTACAATTTTAGTTTCGTAGCTACTCTTTAATAAGAGCGTCCCGTGACAAATTCAGTTAACAAAAATTTTCTCAGATGCTACAAAAGATAGAGGTCTTCCTACCTTTGTGCTAACTCCTTTTCTTCCTTTACTTCTTTTAGAGGAGTCTCCGCCACTACCAGAATCCATCTGTCTATCACTGCAGTTACTCTCCGTGTCCTTGTCCTGAATAAGAAAATATTTATTTATTGATTGATTTTAGATTAAGTTACACAATTATTGCTGAGGTGATGGTTTCTAGTCTAGTCCAAAACCACGACTTACGACGATTAGGCCAAAAAATGAGAGCAACTCTTGGTACTTAAACAAATTGACGAAACTAAATATCCTGGACAGTTAGGACTTACAGGTATAGGTTATTAATAGACCATCAAGACTAAGAGTCTTGTAGCTTGAATGTACAAAATGGCATTACTGACAAAGTTTCAAGTCACTCTGTGGGTCATATGGTGGTATTTAAAACATACTACGTAATGGACAAACAGCTGCTTTTCCAGACAAGATAAAATACCTCCTCACAGTCTTCATATTCAGAGCTATTATCCTCAACAGTCTCAGTGGCCTCTTTCTTATCACCATCAACGCCTTTCTCTTCATTTGCGTCTCTTTTGGCTGCTGGGTCACTTTTTGATTTTGATGTGATGTCTAAAAAAATACAAAATAAAATAAATACATATACAAATATTCCGTACAAACTACAAACTAACAGATAATTTATTAAATCTACTATTGACCTATCCTTTCCTAGTATTTCTGATATTATTATATAAAGAAACTTACGAGATTTTTTTGAAAGCTGTTCTAGTTGGATTTTCTTCCATTCGCTCTTTGTCAATAAGGCATCAGTTTCCTGATCATAAATAAATCAATAGTGGTATATTACAAATAAATCTGAAAATAATTGATATAGAATACACGTGGACATTATGACAGGGGAAAATCTTTAGTTAATTTAGGTTGCTAACATGGAAATTTTATTGGTCAGTACGTCTATCCAGTACGGTAGGAGGGGAGGGAATGGGGTAAAGGAAGTGAATGAGGGGTATCGTTTATTTAGCCCGCTGCAAGTAACACTTTAATAGAGAACATGAAAATCTGGAGTAAGATCAAAGTAATAATATATTAATTCTGAAAATAATATACATTGAAAATTTAAATTATCATTTATCAATTATTCATTACGCATTTCGTTCCGTCTGTCCGTCCATTGTACAAAGGCGAACTTACCTTAATTCTGTAGAAGTTTCTATCTCCCATTTGTACTGTGATTGGCTCGAATACATTGAGCATGCGCACTCGCTCTATTTCTGGCGGGAAAACTTGCTTAGGTGGCTGCTTACTGTCACTTTCCTGTTACAAAATCAATTCATTATCAAACAACATTCTAACAAAAATCTCGCATTAAGTGACAATTTATCGTAAAAAAAATCATATTCAAAAATAATACAGAATAAAAAAAAATATAAAAGGACGTCATTTTATTCTTAATATTCCGAAAGTTGGGTACAAGCTTCCAGTCAAATGCGCTCATAAGATCAAAACATAGTTGTATAATTAAACGAATAATTAAGAACAATTTGACCTAATAAGCGCATTTGAAAAAAATGATCCCATTTCTTTTTTGTGTTACTACAATTAAACATTGATAAATTGTGTATAAAAAGAACGTACGGACCTTTATAGAGTAAATGTGATACTGACAACTAGGGTTGGGCCGGATACTTTTTTGGCCGGATACCGGATATCCGGTATCCATATAGTTTCAATATCCGGTATCCGGCCGGATATTTGGCCACTGATCGATATCCGGCAAATTACCGGATATCCGGCAGTAAAAATCAGCCGGATATCCGTTATCCGGATAGTTTCAATACTGACAACTTACTTGTGGTTTAACAGAGCCAAAGTTTGCTCTACACAACCAGTTGGCAGTCAAGTAGAGAACCTCGATATTTTCTACGGTCATTTTGTACGCCTTCGTTGGCTTCTTTTCTCTGATTTGTTTCAAGTCTTCAGTGCACTCCAGCCATTCACCACTCTCAATATAGGATACTAAAAAACAAGAAAATCGTTAAAAAACGTCATGATATTGAAAAACATTGAAAATGAGAACATGGAGGGATGGATGGGACATTGTACACTAGTCCCCAAAGTTTATAAATCCATTTTCTTATTCGTTAGCTGAACAACTTTAGGGACTTTAATTGAATTTGGTTTATTTAGTTGGGTGTCCAAACGTTTCAATTGTATTCAATAGAAGTGTATCATCATTGGGAATGTACATTTCTTTATTGGCCAATGTCTTATTCCTTTAGATCCCTTCGTACTATTTGTAAAATGTATTAGGTACCTAGTAAAAAACAAAATTATTCTAAAATCTTACCTGGACCAAAGAGAATCTGCCCTGGATAGAAATCATATCTCCTAAACTGGGAATCATTTTCTTTCCTGGCAAAAACGTCCTCCAAATC
>LS058186.1:0-10247 GCA_900241095.1 Acartia tonsa
AAAATATAAAAATAGCCTAAAACCTGCTAAAAATCGGTCCGAACGCCAATGATGTTTTATAGTCAATTGTGCTCCTTGATGATGGGAATGTTGTCAAAAAATTTCAGCATTCTATCTTTTATAGGAGCTGAGTAAATCCCATTTCCCCCATAGCGTTACGGACTGACGGACGGACAAAGTGAATTATAGAGTAGCTTTGCTACTAATAATTACTAGTGTCTCTCCCGTCCCCATTTTCCATCTCGAAAGCGTATAAGAGCAGGGATCTAAAGGGATAAAGACAATGGCCGATAATTTTTAAACATCGCCATTCCCCATTGATGATACACAAAGTTATCCTTTCTCTACATTATCATTGGTAGTTGAAACGTTGAACACTCAACTTAATTAACAAACCAATGAAAATTCAACAAAAGTCCTAAATAAGGAAATATTATCTTAAAACTTTTGGTACGCCAATATTTCCTCTCTCCCTGGTGTGAGAGTGACTCCTCTTATCTAATAATTGTTTAGAAATAATAATTTCTTTATATTACCGTTTAATAAGTGGAGGGAGGGGGTGTTAGAGATGTTTGACTATGTAACATAAAAGAGCCCAATTGGTCCAGTGATTAGCTAGAAATTATTCTTTTTCATAGTATAAAAGAGAAAAGCACATTTCTTGTAAAAAAATATGAATTTGAGAGCAGTAATGAAAGACAAAATAATTTGTAGAGTAAATGTTTATTGGACAACAAAAATCACAAAAAAGTCATCCTTCTATCTATTTTAGCAGCCGAGTTATTATTAAATGATTTTTTTACACTAATGAATAGTAATACCCGAGGACTGATAGACCAAAGAATCTTCATAAAAAAATCTTGAATAGCTGCCTAGAAAATTACGTGTTTACCTAAAGTAACTGACATACAGATGGACGTTTAGAATTATAAATCCATTAATTTAAATACAAGCTTCCCTGATTAACGTATATAAAACATTTGATGGTGAAATTGATATAAATTACATATATACATTATACATACATATAAAACATATTTCGTGTCAAGAAATGATTAGCTTCTTATTTTTACTCAATTACATCTTCCCAAAGAGCTGGAATTATTATATTACATGTTTTACATTTGTTTTATAAAGGAATCTTTATATTTTATTTATACAGTTCTGTAAGCGTCACGGAAATCAACCATTTACAATTTTAAAAATCATCTGGAAGTCTAACCTGTCTCAAATATGGCGATCGCTCTTTTTAAAAAAAACCAAAGGATTCAAACGGCTTTGTTGCGGCTCACGCGTGGCTGCCGAGCCCGAAATCAACAATGTTAAAAAAACAACAAAAGTTGTGTTCTAATGCATTGCAGCAATAACAGCATTTTTATTGAAACATGCTAAAGTCGTTCCCCTCCCCTTTTATGTTACTTTTATAAAGAAAAAGTTTGGGCTCTCTTGTAAGAAGAAGTCAAGTAAGTCATACATTGACGGACTCCAGCGGCACTTCAAGATATTTTTTGGATTTTTTTTATGGTTGATTTCTTATGGGAAGGACCAAACTAACCAGGACCTATGAGATCCTGTTACTTTTATATAAATAATTTGTAGGAGATTAAATAATCTGATGTAAACTCTAAATTGTCGATGGTTAGTAGCAATTTAGGGTATTACATGTGCAATATCCTAAGCTGGGGGTACCTAGCAGCACCTAATAAACTTTATAATCACAATTTATTAAAGACCCTTAAGGGGCATTTATAAAAGAAGAAGGTCGACAATCGCATTTTCAATTCTAGTTTTGAGATTTATTTCAGGACTGGGTTGTATTTTTTGTATTTTTGTAGCGATTATTTTTGGGTGTTTGGAGGTATCTTCCTGGGACCTATATCGGTTCAGCATTTAGCGAGATCCTAACCAGCACACACACACAGTCAAACATTTGCATTATCTAAAACTTAATCTCTCTCCCTGTTAATCAGAGAAAAAGGATTAAAAGCTTTATTTTGCATAAATGATAAGATAAGATTTTAATTCTTAGGAAGATGATACGAAAATTATAATAAAACTAAACATATTATAAAATTATAAATATTTTCTTGTCATCTAATATTATTTAATAATATTATTTAAAATCACATTTCCCAAATGGCGTAACGGACTGGCGCATGGATGGACAGACAGTGTGAACTATAGAGTAGCTTCACTTAAAAATAGAATAATCATGAAACCTTAACATGCCAATATATTAAATTTTTTTTGTAGCATGAGCGCCAGACTGACCTTAGAGTTCATAAAAACAGCAGTCCATCTTATATAACAGCCGAAAAATAACATTTTCCCCATAGTGTTACGGACGGACGTACAACGTGAATTGTAATGAAAAATATATTCACATTTACTGATTTTGTTAATTTTGCTTCTGGCTGAAAATAATTAGTATTAATTTTAAATATTTTTATATCTCATGATCATTTTAAAATGTCTTTCCTTCTTCATTTTTAAGTTTTGCCTGATTAGGTTTTATCCAGGGAAGAAACATTTGACACCCCCCTTTATCATGTTTCAAATGAGTTCTTCTGTGAAATTAATGTTACATGCACAGACAAACGGACATACTGAAAACAACGAGAGAATTAGAGCGAGAGAGAATATATTTGATAGCAGTAAAGTGATTTTCTGTGTAGCCTTAATAATTTATTCATTTTATTTTATTATGTTGCAAAAAGCTTTTTTTACTGAGAAATATTTTATTGATTCATTCCCAAGAGCACTCATCCTATAAGTAAACAGCAAATAAACAAGGATGACAACATTAATGAAAGCGACGCTTTAAGACGGACTAACCAAAATTGTATATAAATTTGTTGCAAAATTGCTGAATTGTAGTTGAATAATGGACATGCCTAAATTTTACCATATATTGTACCATGTTGTACACTACAGTAATCATATCCATCTTTGTTGCATCATAAAACTTTCATAGAATTTCAGAAAATATTTGCCTGTAATCTAGATGGACATAAAAATGCGGCACCCCGGCCATAAGGTGCATAAAAAGTTGAGCATGGATGTTCGTGGTTGTAGCCTAGCTGTACCTGAAGAAAAATCTTTGTTCAGAAGGTATTTTTCTAGTAGAATAGTTTTTTTTAATCGCACCGTATAATATGCCGCTTTTTGCGGATATTAAAATTGAAAATTATAAGATTAGAATATTATTGATTTTATGATTTTTATTTTAATATTCGTGGAATATTGTCTGTAATTCGATGATATTCATTAATTTTAAAGTTATTTTTTTTGTATTTTTATTTAATATAAATTTTAATTTAGATTTTTAATACCTGTTTTTATAATCTATACATGAATTTTTAACTTGCTAGAATGATTATATGTGATCCCCACATTGAGTTGGCTATTTTTATAAATTACTCAAATATTTTTTTTTTTTTCAATCTTAAATATTATTTTAGGTCAACCTCCCCTACAATTGTTCTATCTGTAGAAGAAACGGAGGTAAACAAAACTCAACAAGGATGACAACATCCATGTCCATAAGTAGAATTATAGAATTATAGAGTATCTTCTCTAATAACAAGTTCATAGAACAAGAATAGTATAGATATGTAGGTCTGTATTAACATTATCTCGCTAAACTTATCATTACAAGAGAAATAGGCATCTAATAAGAGTCTAGGGGTGAAAACAATTGATTCAAAAGAAAAATGAATAACTATTGATGATACAAAACAAAAGATGCAAAATGAAAGGTTGTTAAAAATAAGAAAAAACTTTTACTTTTCCTGCTCTCATTCTTTTCATACATTTTTAGTAGCGAAGCTTCTCTATAACTTACCTAGTCTGTCACTCAGTCCGTCCGTAACGTTATGGGGGAAATGTGATTTTCTCGGCTTCTATAGAAGATATACAGCTAAAACAGATTTCCATGTAATCTATACATTGTTTTGTCCTTCTGTATGTGTCGGACTCGGTAATGCTCCAAACGACATTTTTATGTTATGAGAACTGAACATCTATTATATTACTCACTTTGTCCGTTTATACATTCTATGATTATTTTTATACTTCGCTACTTATGGATGTTGTCATTTTTGTTTCCCTCTCTCTCTCTCTCTCTCTCTCTCTGTCTCTCTCTCTCACACTCTCACTATCTTGATGAGCATAAAAAGTTGTGTTGAATGGAAACTTTTTCAATATATCACATCTTTCATTCAACTTGTGAGAAATTGTTGATTTCCATTAGCGGAGTTGGGGGCTAGAGGATGAATGCTTCTCATGTATGTATAATATCATTGGTTTCATACATGAATGGATTTAGAGACCTAATTTTAGTATTTCTGTATTGATATTATAAAGTGATTTTTTGTTTTTTTCCCATTTACAAAGTCTGTTCAAAAAGACTCCGAGTCTCTTAACTTTAATAAATGGTTAAATGGATAAACAGAAATTGTTCTATTTTTAAAAGCGAAGATTTTCTATAATTAGAGCCGGTGGGTCCGTCCGTCCGGAACGGTTAAATCTTTTCGTTAATTTAGACACGTTAGAATTGTTCTATCGATTTCACTTTGCATGACTTTACATGATTCCTATAAAAGTAAGGTGCGATTAGGGAAGCTTAGCAACTCTATTATTGTTATCAGAAAGTCACTACGTCCATTTTTTTTTTACAACAACTTTTTATGTTACATAATTATCCCATTCATCTGATTTTTGGAATGCTGATTTCTATTACAACAAACTACAATGGTATAAGCATAGCATCTCTATAATCAAGTCCTAAAAATGTAAGTATGTCCTTGAACATTATTCTGTATTTTAACAGTATCCATTTTTAAAGCAGTTTTTCAAAATTTACTTACAATTTTGTTTCGACGTTTACTTATATATTATCATCTTTAAGTTCTGACAATCTACGAGTGTTAATGTTGATTTGTCCTTCCGTTTCAGAGCTTCGCTTTTATGGATGTTATCATCCCTGGTTTTAAAGTCAGCGAACAACTCAGCATAATAATCAATTTGTGTAATTAACGGTACTATGTATGCTATGCATAATGCAAATAAAAGTAAATGGTCACTACCTCTATATGGGTAATTGACATTATTTAGATTAATCCTTCTGTCAAGCTCTAACTTTGATATTTACCAAAAAAAAAAGATCAACGGCTAGAATAGTTATTTATCGCTTTTCCGTGAATATTAAAATGAAAAATTATAAGATTGAAACCTCCAGTTTCTCGGGACTTACAAAACTGATATTGGTGATATTATTTTTATTTCAGTATTCACAAAAAATTGTCTGTAATACGATGCTAAACATTATTTTTTAGTATGGCTGAAATCCGGTTCAAATATAGCGGATAACAATAGGTTTCAAAGCCATACTAGAAATTTTATTACAGATAGACAGATACACTTACTTAGTTTCTACCTCTTTTACATTATAAAGTATTGTAACCTTTAATGTATTAACACAGTAATTATCTGGAATACAGAGCAGTTTACGGTAAAATGTTCCTGGGAATGTATCTACTTTGTATTATAGGTACATATATATGTATTTAGTCGTTTGGCTGCTAGCGTATAGTGTTCAATAAAAAAGGACGTTATAAAATAAAAATGACTATTAATAAATCAGTATACAATTTATCATAGGTTAATTACTATGTATACTGGCCTATCATTGGTCATAAGTATTGTATGACGTCATTCTTTATTGGACACTATACGCTGTTTCTTCATAAATTTTGATAGATAATCGATCCCAGGAATATTTAGCGTGAACAGCATCAGACCCATTATTTGTTTGTGTCCAGGATGATGGATTTCTTGATGTGAGCAAATATCCTGCATCCAAGTCTGCCAGTCAGTCTCCCCATCATTCACCAGGCGCATCCAGACAAAACTCGTATGAAAATCAAAATCTCAGCAGGAAGAACAACTTTTTATTATTCAATATTCACAATTTAACTTCAATTAACACATTTTGATCTCTAACTATTTGTAAAAAAAAGGATTTTTTTGGGGTAGAAGCTTTTTTCGTTGGGGGGAAGTAAGGGGGGTGTAGTAGAACCCACTCACATCTACACATCTATTTTCTGTTTTTGTATATAAACCCCTCCCTTCCCTTGGATACCTTGCTTTTCTTTAGATATTTTGATACTAAGTATTAAAAAGTTGATTTTTAGAAATAATTCTGACACCCTTTCAAGTAAAGTGACATCAAAGAGTAGTTCCAGGTTTGTATACAGGGAAATTTACCAGAGAGAGGGGACAATGGGCTGATTATTACACTAGTCTCCAAAGTTTTTATGTTTTTTGTTGACTTAACAACTTTAGGGACCTTTTACTGAATTTTGATTGGTTGATTTATTAAGTTGAGTGTCTAAACTTTTCAACCATTAACCTAAAGATGGGGTAATTTTGTCATCTTTAGAGGATGTAAATCAATTTATTTTCCATTGTCTTACCACTTTATATCCCTGGACATTTAAAATCTTCAAATAAACCTCTTCAACTGTTTAAATTTCCCCTTTTGTTCACACAAATCTTTTTCTTCTTATTTTAACACTTAAAAAACTCTTAAAAGTTCAGGATCTGTCATACTTGTAGCCTATTACAATTGTTACGTTTTTTTTAGGAGCGAGGCTACTCTATAATTCACTTTGTCCGTCAGTCAGTCAGTCCGTAACGCTATAGGGGAAATGGGATTTACTCAGCTCCTATAAAAGATAGAATGCTGAAATTTTTTGACAACATTCCTATTATTGAGAAGCACAATTAACTATAAAACATCGAAGTAATATCGATTTTAGAAAGACAAAATTAAACCTTTGTTTTATTTTCTGTATAAAAGGTCTTAAAGTTAATTAAATTTGTCTATATTAAAAGCTATTTTAATCATAATTGCTTTGAAATTTGATCTTGTTCATTAATGTCTTATCATATCTATGTTTGTAAAATATTTAGCCCAAGTATTATGCAAAGTACATAGGAGACTCAGGTAAAATATTTGGCATCCCTGTCATGTAAAGTTGAAGATCAAAGGTTAAGTTTATTAGTAGGGATCTTAAGAAACGCACATCAAACACAATACAAACAAACAGATATCAGCTTTATAAAAGTATGGTTATTTGGCTGTATTGATAAGATAGAAAAACCAGCAGGATAAATATTGCAAAAGTAATGAATGAATACCACCCGTTTTAATGCAAAATATCCTTTCCTTTCAGTTTAAGATGTCCTGTTCTAAAAGTAATAAATTTATGAAGGGTAGACTTATCCGTTCTTTAAAATTCTATTTGATCACGGGGTTTTCACTTGGTATTAATTATTTTTCTAGTCCTGTTGTTAAAATCTATGTATTCAGTTTGGAATGATGAAACAAAGAAAATAAATTAGCGTATAGGAGATAGGGGGTTGACAACAGGAGAAAAAACTCTTTTCCCATAAGAAAAAGTTCTAGATTTATGTTAACTAATAGCTTAAAAACACTTTTCAAATGGAAAATGAATATAAGTAGATTTTATATTGTTGTAAATGATCCCCCCTCTCCCAATGTTTTTAGGTTGAGTAATGTTTAAAAGGTCGAAGAAAGCCAAACAGAGTTAGAACAACTAAATATTAAAAAAAAAAAAATTTGGGTTGGAGGTGGTCTCAAGACAGATTCTGTTATTCTACACAGGATAATGATAATTATGTATTTGTGTGGAGCTAGTAAACTTTACACAGACTCATAAATATTATAAACCTAAAGGAAGCTCCTTTCAAACTAGATCAACTAATTTTCCCTTTTCAAACCAACTAAACAAATTTACAACCTTTCATTTTTATAACAAAGTTTTTTTCTCTTTAAAAATCTTTTACAAAGCTTATTCTTTAGATGCTATTCATTCCCTCACAATAGTTGTCTGTCTGTAAATCTATCACTCTAGTTGTCTGTCTGTACATCTCTCACTCTAGATGTCTGTCTGTACATCTCTCATTGTAGTTGAGTAACTTTCAACTAGACAAATTATTGTGTATTAAGACTAAAATTTGTTTTTATTAGGAAGAACTCGTTTACCCTGTGTATCTCTCCCAACAGAAGTCCAACAGAAACTCCAGAGCAATCTCCGCAAGATAATAAGAAAAAATTTCTCAGGTTTGACAAATATTTTATTAAGAAAATTATTATCTAACAATTACGTAAATCATAACAGGACAAAATATCATGTTTATATATATATTTGTTTGCATCCCATTATATAAAGTAGTAAGGTTTTTGTCTTAAACTAGATAACTAGTTAATTAATTGGGTTTCCTTTTTTAGGTAGCTTCACATAGGTTCCATGATGGTTTTAGGCAATTTATTTTTCAGATTTAAGTCTTGGGATGGTTTAAGCTATTTTTCTTCCCCTTTGAATACAGAGCCTCTAGATGCTAGGGGCGGATCTACTAGTTTGTAAAAAGTTCTTTAGGTTAGGTTTAGTGAAGTTAAAATCTTAAAACATAAAGGGTAATTTACTATGGGTTGGAATTAGATTATTTATATTGAGAAATCAATTTTTTTTCTTCACATTGCAATTAATTAATAATTCGCGATAGAAGCTTTGACTACTAAAAGACTGACGAACTAAAAATCTACTTAATCAATTTCTGAAACATTCTAGTTAAATTCAAATTTGTTTTAGGTTAACAAAATATTTCCATCCTCTTTAATTCATTGTGTGTGTAGTTACATAAGTGGATGGTCTTTCCATTGACAAATTGTTTTAAATCATGTAACAAAAATTGTACAAATTTTATTTTCTATAAAAAGTTTATCTACAAAGTATAACTGGAAAACTTTAAATATTATATTAACAATTATATTTGATAAAAATAAAATGCCCAACAGAGCATTCATTTTTCTGTTGTAATTGTAAGGGTGCATGTAAACTAGGGATTGGCTGCCGCGACTTCAGTTGCGCGGCTTTAGCTCAATATGGCTTCAATTGGCTGCAGCTGAGGGTGGCTGAACTATAATTTGATGGCGCGGTTTGTTACGGCTGCTACTTTAGTTGTGCTTATGCTTTTTGAATGCGTATTTCACCGGCTACACCTGCCAAAAGCTGCTTAGTTCTCTCGCCTGCATCTATTGGAAAGCATTAATGATTGATATTGTTTATTTTTAGTCCTGGTTCAGATCACGGAGGTTTTAACTTACCAAAGTCTAAAGTAAAATTTCTGCGGAAGACTTCAAGTGTGAAGCAGCTCTACAATTCTGTATTGCAGGTAAAATAATGTTTTCCTCAAATTTTTCATATGTCATATATAAATTATCCCAGCGTCTAGTGGCTCAAATAACCAAATATGAAAATTTTGATGTAATTAATTAAAAGATGATAAATGTATTTTTTTCTTTCATGAGCCTATCTCTCTTATTTCTTTAATGAAGATTTATCAGTGGTTGTCATTCGCTTTTGAATAATAGCTCTAAATTTAAACTGGTATAAAACCAATCTACATTTTGATGTACTAAATTAAAAAAAACGTTTTTAAATAGTTACTATCGATGGCATGTTAACTAATCTAAAGATTTATATTAAAACAATAAAATATATCGTGAACCATTATGAAGAAATAAAAGTTATATAAAAGGCTAGATGAACATGATATTATTATAACATCAAATATACTTTTCTCATGTAAAACGCTAATCTCTTGAAAGCCGATTTATAAGAAAATAAAATTTCTTTGTAAAGCGGTATCATCTTTATTTAATACTATTTGCTTTACTCGTAGTTTCTTGGAAAAATACATAACTTTCTTAATAATAGTGATTTTTATTTTATATGTCAAATGTTATCTAAAAGTCAAACTGCTTTGCAAATTACTTTTATTTTTGAGGTGCTAACGTAATATATACGTTCAGCCGTTTGGCTGCTTGCAGCCTTTAAAAATCATATTTATTGAGTTAACAGAAACATTTTACCATGAACTGGACCAGATCCATAAAATTTGATTCTAAGAAAAAGTCTCTCTTGAATATATTTTTATAAAATAATCTATTTTTGTTTTTATTTAGGCTTTGCGAACCATATCTCGATCTAAGACAGATTTGATGCCAGAACTTACAAAAACTTTCTTTGAAAATATTCTCAGGGACTCATACACACTATATATTAGTAACTAGTGGCTTAGTCAGGGACTCATACACACTATATATTAGTAACTAGTGGCTTAGTCAGGGACTCATACACACTATATATTAGTAACTA
>LS058187.1:0-10246 GCA_900241095.1 Acartia tonsa
ATGAAAAATTTTACATCTACTACTTACTAAAAGAACCGGCTAGCTATAAAAAAAATAGTTGATACACCTTCTTTAGCTGCGATATCAATCCTCTACTGCTTTTTTCCGAAATATATGGGCGGTTTTTAACTTAAAAGTGCTTTAAAATAAATCTGATCAAATGGTTTGAATATTTATTTAACGCATCGTATTATAGACATTTTTCCGCGTTTATGAAAGTTTTGTTAGCCGGAGGTCCGGGCTAACAAAACTGGTCTTAATTTCATGATTTTTATTTTAATATTCGTAGGACATACGATGCTATACAATATTGTTCAGTATGGCAAATATTAATCGGATTCGAAACCACACTGAAAAGATTTTATCATTTACTTCATATCTGTACATATTATTTTAATTATGTGTCTGTTTCCCAAATACTTTTCTTCAATGAAATATCTAGCTTTGTTTTGCCGCTTTTGGTGTAAAAAGATCAAACTATTTACTTTTAAAACGCTAGAAATAATAATTCATTATTATTAAACTGAAAATATAATAGTTTCTTCGCAGTTAGACTTCAACTTTTACATTGCGACTAGAACCTAATCTATCCTTTTTACTCTCTATCATTCATTATCATTCTCTCTCTCTCCCTCCCTCTCTCTCTTTGTGATCCACTCATTTTTTTGTTTCCCTCTTCTTTCTGTAACTCTTCTTGTTTTGTTTTAATGTCTTGAACTTTACTGGAGTTGCACCAAATTTTAAATATATTCTATTTTATTTTTGTTAATTAATTACTTCCAAGCAAAGACAATCTTTTTGCAAACAAAGCTAAACATAATCGAATTAAAATGAATAAGAGAATAGAACTGTGAGATTGAGTTAGTGGGATGTTACAGAAGAACCATTAGATACGGTTAACCATACAATAACGAAAAAAGACTCATTTTGCGCGTTTTTAATTCATTCCCTGTGCATAATTGGATCTTGACTTTTATATTATTTTTAGGCCTTCTCATGCCACTTATACCGATGTGGAGACAAAATAAATTCGTTAATTCGTTTAGCAGCTATCAGTCCATATTTTCAGAGATAATTGATCCAAGGAACATTTTACCGTGAAGTGCACCAGATCCATTATTTTTATTGCCACAATAGTCTCTTCCTCATATAAATAATGTATGTATTTACATTTTTTTTTTTTGGGGGGGGGGTGTGGGGTTAGAGGTCAGATAATATTTAAACTGAGAGAGTGTTCTTAACCATGATATAATAAAAATAACGAATCCTAAAAAGCTGATCTTAACAAGGTTCAGTGGTTGCGTTTATCTATTTCATCAACTTGAAATACATTTTTGTACTATGAATTACAAACGATATAATTTACAAAATATAAAATTATTTTCTAATTGTAGCAACCCTACCTTGTACAATTAGCATAAATACAGCAAAGTCAGAAGTCAAAAAGAAAAACACCAAAGAAGGTCTCACAATAGAGTTCATATTTAGAATGAATAGAAAACAATGAAGAAGTTCACACAATAGAGTTAAAATTTTGATGGAATTAAAAACATTGAGGTAGGTGTCACAATAGAGTTAAACTTTAGATAGAATAGAAAACACTGAAAAAAGTCTCACAATAGTTGTCTGAAAATTATCCAGCAAGTTTCATTCTGATAAATTAAGCCTGTTTTTTATTATAAAGATTTAATTTTTTATGCAATGTTAATATAGCATTTTATTACTGCAATAATCTTAGATGTCTGTCAAATTAGTTTATGTATTTATGTTTTGCTCTTCATTACTATTCTTACAGATTTCTAGAGTTATCAAATAATTTAAAATCACAGTTAATTTTTATTTTTATTCTTTATAGATAATTATGATCTTAGGAGGTAAAATGAACCCTTTCTTTAATTCCTTAGATATCCTCTCTGTAATGAGAACCCCCTGCTATCCAGAAACTATTTTGTTTTCGGACTTTAAGGTAACGGTTATAGAGTTGTTACGCTTCCTAAATCGTACATTATTGTTGTAGAAATCATGGTGAAAAGTTTGAAAAACGATAGGACACCGTTCCAGACGGACTAAGCAAAACAACCAAGCAATACAAATAATCATGTTAAAATTTGTTGATTATATCATTATTGGTATACTTATATACATTATTATATTATATTATTATATTATTGGTATACCTACATCTGATATAGAATTAATTTACTTTCTTTTCTGTGATTTTTCTATGACTAGCTACTGTCAAATCACATCAAAGTAACAGCTTGGCTTTAGAATCTGCTTTCTAAATATCTGCAATAATAAACTTTAACTTTGGTTAAAGGTGACACAAAAAATATAAAGTTAACCAAATTCTTAATGATTATTCTATATAATCTTTCAAAAGTAAATAGTAAATATTTATGACTGCATTTTTTTATGATAGGAATTCATTTCTTGCAAAGGATTAAAAAAATCTTTTGTAACTAATAATAAAAAGCCAGCTTCCATTCAGTATAACTCCCACCTCCGCTATTTTCCATTTCCGGGGAAAAGTTAAATATTTCTAGCTCTTACTGAAGGTAATATAACCATACAGGTTCCTATATCTACAGGGTAATGTTCCAATCCTTTAACCTAACCCTAATTAAGTATATACGGTTCTATAAAGTAGGGCCTATTAAATGATAAATTTCCCTTTTCAACACTTTTTCTAGAATTTTTTTATTTAAGTGAAACCGCCTAAAAGCACATATTTTCAGTAGTATATAAAAATAAAGTTTAAGTATCTTATGTGTTTTTGAATCACTCTTTCTTACAAATAAAATGAAGTTGAAATATTACAATGAATAACAAACTAACAACAAAAACTATTTTTTTGAGTTGCAGCATTTTTAGAATATCACATTTTCTTTATTTTTTATTAACCTTTACTATTGACATAAAATTATGAAATTTGTGTTAAAAGAAAAGTGTTTTTAGCTGATTTATTTTCGAGATGTTTACCTTTTGATATGATCCTTTTCCACTAGCTAAAAAAAATGAGGGAGAATGTATAATGAGGGGTTTCAATTTTTTTTTTTTAATTTGAGGGGAGTAAAATGAGAGGTTTCTAAGTTTGTTGGGGGTAAACACCCCTTTACTCCAACCCTTGGACGTCTATAAACAAAACAACGGCTAATCAATTATAAATGGTATGATTCATACATATAGAAATTATAATTAGTTAGGAGGCAATATTTATTGATTAAATTATGACAATATATAATCATTGACTATTTGTATATTTATTCCTATATTCTTTCTTCATGTGTCCAGCTATAACAACTTTCTGAATTTCTGATGTTCCTTCGTAGATTTCAGTTATTCTAAACAAAACAAGAACAATTATGTTCTTAAGATCAAAAGTTATCACAATACTTTTTAAGTAAGTCATCTAAAAATCAAGACGATTTTTTCCAATACATTTTGTTAAAGGCTAATCAAAAGTCAAAACTACTTAAAATAAATTATTTTAAATTATGGAAGAATTAAAGTTTAACTTTTTTTTCTCCACTCTTTCAGACAATGATAAAATGATAAAATTTCAATAAACAAAATCACACCTTTAGTAGATTAAATTAGTGGCAAAAAAGATTGAAAAAAGTTTAATAAAAGTCCATATACTTTTTTCAAGCCAACAAGTGAAAAACTATTTTTATAAACTTTGGGAACCATTATAATTTACTGACAAATGCCCCTTCCCTCTCTGGTACATAAAATTGAAGAGGATTTTCGCAAATTTTAATCTGGTATATCTATAGTTTCTTTCAACCCCGCGGGCCGCCCCCCTTCATTTTCTAAACTCAACTTCTTACATCTAATTTTAAATATAAACCTGGCATCTCTGTAGTTTCTTTCCACTCCGCCTCCTTTTCTCAACCCTTCTTCTCCCATTAACTAAATTAATTATTTTGTTAAGTTTTGAAATGTTTTCATTAAAAATGTAGCTAATGTATAAATATGAAAAGTTCGTTTGTAGCTCCTTGGGAGCTCTGCATTCGAATGTGTATAGAGAGGGCAGAAAAATAGCTATAAACCTACAAAACATTTGATTTTAGAAATAAATTCGTTGAAAAACATTCCCGGAGTCCATCTGAAGCTTTACTAAAATTAAGAAAAGAACTTAGTAACTAACTAGGTCTTATCAAGCAAGCGAATAAACTCCATACTCTATACTAAAGGATATGTTTTATTAGATCTCCTATTTTCTTA
Source organism: Acartia tonsa (assembly GCA_900241095.1). Classification (NCBI taxonomy): domain Eukaryota; kingdom Metazoa; phylum Arthropoda; class Copepoda; order Calanoida; family Acartiidae; genus Acartia; species Acartia tonsa. The sequence goes on from LS058187.1 coordinate 4,231, forward strand.
GTTTCAAAATTTTTCTTTCCAAAAAATATATTTATGATTGTGTAAATGTATGATTAAAAAATGCCAATAAACCTGAATTGCTTTATGAGAAACAGATGTAGCCACTTCACTTCCATATAATTTTGCCATTGCAGCTATTTTACCTAAAATAATTTGTCCCTTACTGCATTTAGTAAATTTAGGCAAAATAAAATAGGCTGATATTTTTTATTTGGTTGAAGAAATCCCAACAGATAAATTCAGCGGTCTATCTAGTTTTATAAGCAGGCTAGAAAATAACATTTCTCATTTATCATGATTTCAAAGATAAAAAGACTAAACCTTGTAGGTTGAAGTACTTTAAAGGTTCGGAAGCCGCGCCTCAGCCGCGCATAAGCCTCAGTTTTAAACCTGCTTGTGAGCAGAAAAAGAAATTTCAGAAAGAAGGATTGTCTGCTAAAGAGCAGTTTTATACATCCAGCTGAATTTTATAGTGATAGAATGAAGATTTCACTGAGGCTTACACGCGGCTTACGCGCGGCTTCCGAACCCTGGCCCCAAGGGCCGGAGGCCTAGGCTAACAAAACTAGTATTAATTTCATGATTTTTATTTTAATATTTGTAATAAATTTTCTACTTTATATAATAGGATATACAAAGACTGGAATCATACCTTTAATTAAGACAGAATAAAAACCTGTTAATTTTCATTATTTTTATATTTTATATATTTTTAGGTTACCCCCTTCCCTCCCCCCGTTCCGTGTCTTCTCATCTCCACAAGGTAAAATAAAACGCGGCATTTTTAGGTTGCGCTTCAAAATTTCTTTCGCGCACTAATTTTCTTGAAATACAAGGATGACAACATCCATAAAAGTGAAGCTCTAAAAGGAAAAATGAACATTAATGCTTGTAGAGTGTCAGAACTTGGTAAGCTGAATATAAATCATCCTTTTAATTTAAAACCTGTGAAATAGAATCATCCTATTAATAAAAAAATTGTATGAGAGAGTCATCCTATTAAATTAAACCCCTATGGTAAGATCATTCTATTAATATTAAACTTGTATGATAGAATTGTCCTATTAATGTAAAACCGTTGTGATAGAATTGTTCTATAAAATTGAAACTTTTGTGATAGAATCGTCCTATTAATTAAAAACCTTTATGATAGAATCATCCTATGAATATGAAACATATTTAATAGAATAATCCTATCAAATTGAAACTTTTGTGATAGAATTGCCCTATCAATGTAAAATCAATAGAATTGTGCTATCAAATTGAATTTTTTTATGATAGAATCATCCCATCCCATTCAATTAAACTCTTTATGTTAGAATCATCCTATCTATGTAAAATCTTTATGATAGAATAATCCTATCAAGTTGAAACATGTTTGTTTAGGATGAAGGATTCCATGACCATGCTGTCACAATCCTGCTGGTTGCCTGGGGCCAGTTTATTGATCACGACATCACTCTGACCGCTGAAACTAAGGTAAAACTAAGTGGGCCCAATATGCTACCTTAGGGCACCCCATTCAAAAACACCAATATGCTACCTTGGGAAACCCCATTCTGGAAATATCATAGGACCTAATATGCTTCCTTGGAGCACTCCATTCTTGAAATATCAGAGGACCTAATATGTTACCTTAGGGCATTCCACTGAATTTTTAATGGTTTGTTTTCTAATTAAAGTGTTCAAACTATCAACCAGTAATTTTTAACTACAGAAGGGGTAATTTTATGTATAATTATTGGAAGATGTACATCAATTATTTGGCTATTGTCTTATCCCTTTAGATTATGTCATCATGTGACAAAATTTATTTTAAGGATCCTAAGACAAAGAAGCAGCCCAAGTGTTGTGATGGGGGCTTTGAGGCGAACCATCCCAACTGTCTGCCCATCGACATCCCAGCTACTGATCATTTCTACGCCCAACATAAGAGGAAGTGCATGAACTTTGTGAGGTCACAGGTAGGGTATAAAACTTTGGGTACCAGTTTAAAACTTTGAGTACCAGTATAAAACTTTGGGTACCAATATAAAACGTTAGGTACCAGTATAAAACTTTGGGTACCAGTATAAAACTTTGGGTACCAGTATAAAGCTTTAGGTACCAGTATAAAGCTTTAGGTACCAGTATAAAGCTTTGGGTACCAGTATAAAGCTTTAGGTACCAGTATAAAACTTTGGGTACCAGTATAAAACTTTGGGTACCAGTATAAAGCTTTGGGTACCAGTATAAAACTTTGGGTACCAGTATAAAACTTTGGGTACCAGTATAAAACTTTGGGTACTTTGAGTACTTTATCATACAGTCCCAATTTATACTTTGGGTACCATTATAAATATGTAAGTTTGGGTACCATTATAATTATATAAGTTTGGGTACTATTATAGATATATAAGTTTCAACAACAAACCCTATGATTGCTCCACCTTTGTCTGAAAGAGCAAAACTATGCATGTTAAGCATTATCAAAAAAGGAGAACCATATAGGTTCAGCGGTTATCAAGATCCTTCGGTAGAGACAGACAGACAGACATCCTGTTACTTTTATATGAGGATAGATTTGGAACTCATGGAAGAAGGGGACATCAGATGTTTATTACACTAGTCCCCAAAGTTTTATAATAACGTTTAAAAAAAACGTTGGCTCAATAACCTTGGGGACTTTAATTGAATTTTGATAAGTTTGTTCATTAAGTTATACAGTTGCTCCGCTTTCTAAATAATACCTAATCCTGTCATAGGAATCATCATGAAAAGTTTGAAATCGATAGGACAATTATAACATGTCTAAATTGTCTAGGGCATTCAATGGGATGGAAATTTTTTTTTTATCAAAATGTAAAAAATCAGCATGTTTAAATGGACGTACAGACATTCTAGTAACAATTAAACAGTTGCAACGCTTTTTAAATCATACCTAAATGTCATAGGAATCCTAATGCAAAGTTTGAAATGGATAGGACAATTCTGACATATCTAAATAATTGTCTAGGGCGTCCAATGGGGTGGAGCTGGTAAAAAAAAAGGATGATTTAACAACCTTGGTGACTTTTAACGAGTTTTGGTTGGTTTATTTAGTTTAGTGTCCAATCTTTTAAACCACTAACTTTAGCCTAATAACCTGCTAATTAAGTGTATCATAATTGGGGATATATTTACATCAGCTTATCGGCCATTTAGGAGCGAAGCTTTGGGTACCCGTATAAACTTTGGGTACCATGATAAAACTTTGGGTACCAGTATAAAACTTTGGGTACCAGAAAAAACTTTGGGTACCAATATAAAACTTTGGGTACCAGTATAAAACTTTGGGTACTAGTATAAAACTTTGGGTACCAGAAAAAACTTTGGGTACCAGTATAAAACTTTAAGTACCAGTATAAAATTGTGGTACCAGTATAAAACTTTGGGTACCAGTATAAACTTGTGGTACCAGTATAAAAATTTGGGTATTAGTAAAACACTTTACGTACCATCGAAAAACTTTGGTTGCCAGTTTAAAACTTTGGGAACCATAATGAAACATTATAAATTTGTTTAGGGCGTCCAATGGGGCGGAGGTGGAGTGGGCAGCTCTGGGCAGCACAACGGCCAAACGGTCAACATCAAGCAGGAGATACAGATCAGAGAGGTATCCTCTCTCACCTCCTCACCTGACTCTAGTCCTTCACCAGGTAAAACTTTTATCTATCTTTCTGTCTGTCTGTATGTCTGTCTATCTGTTTGTCTGTCTGTCTGTCTGTATGTCTGTCTATCTGTCTGTCTTTCTGTCTGTCTGTCATGAGATACAGATCACCTCCTTACCTGACTCTAGTCCTTCACCAGGTAATAATTTGGGTACCAGTATAAAACTTTAGGTACCTGTGTTAAACATTCATCTATCTATCTGTCTATCTGTCTGTCTATCTATCTATCTATCTGTCTATCTATCTATGTGTATAACTATCTATCTATTAAGCACACAAAAAAGAGATTTTCTCAGAGGCTATGTAAAGTAGAGGTCTAATTTTTATAGTGCAGATTCTTTTAACTACATATAGGCAATGCTTTACTATTTAATAACATTAGCTGCCTAACTGCTTTTTTAACGACTGTTTTAGAAATTTTTTTTTGACAAATATTAAATACTTTTTAAGATTACTATGTTGTATATTCAGTTTTGACACTTTAATAAGAGTTAATGTTCGTCTGTTATACCGTTCCAGAGCTTCACTTTTATGAATGTTGTCATCCTTGTTTTTATTGAAACTTTAATACTTTTTGAGATTACTCTTTATATCCAAAGCTATTTATATGGTGGTCTATCTGTCTATCTATCTATCTATCTGTCTGTCTGTCTATCTGTCTATCTCTCTCTCTGTCTATCTAATTATCAATTTATCTTGCTATTTGTCTGTCTGTCTATCTTTCTGTATATCTATCTGTCTGTCTGTCTGTATATATATATATATTTATTTGTCTATCAATTTATCGGTTTATATATTCATCTATTTGATTATATGTCTCTCTATCTGTCTGTCTGTCTATCTATCAAATTATTAAATACATTTTAAGATTACTATTTTCTCTCCCAAGCTGTTTATATATAGCGGTCTTATTTATCCTTGACTTACATTTTAAATAGTACAGCTACTCTATAATAGTATAAAACTTTGGGAACCAGAATAAAACTTTGGGTACCAGTATAAAAATTTGGTTACTAGTAAATAACTTTGGGTACTGTACTAGAATAAAACTTTTGGGTACCAGTATAAAACTTAGGGTACCAGTATAAAACTTTGGGTACCAGTATAAAACTTTGGGTTCCATTATAAAACTTTGGGTACCAGTATAAAACTTTATGTACTAGTATAAAACTTTGGGTACTAGTATAAAACTTTAGGTACTTGTATAAATCATCCATCTATATTTAAAGGGAACTTTCAACATATAATTTTAATCAACATAAGAGGTAAATTTGTCGATTATCATTGGGTCTGAAAATAAAATATATCAAGACTTGAAAGAAAATTCAAACCTATTTCGTTGTTTGTTAGTTTAGGTTATATTGACTACTGCAGGGTTAGGTTACACCGCAGTTATAGGCCCCGCAGGGGTTAGCCATAATGAAAATAAATAACTACTTATTTTTCAATTAATTTTTAAAATAAGTGATGGGTGGGGAGATAGCAGCGATCTAAAGGGATAAGATAATGGCCGATAAATTGATGTACATACCCAATGATTACCCCTTCTGTAGAATACAATTAGTTGTTGAAACGTTTGGGCGCTAAACTTAATAAACAACCAATTAAAATTCAGTAATTCAGTCCCCAAAAATTGTTAAGCCAACAAATAAGTAAACTTTATCATAAAACTTTGAGGACTTTGAAGGAAAAAACTAGCCGTTTACGAGGTCTTACTGTTAAAATAAAGACAGACACTTTTAGAGTAATAATAATATTTTTATTGCATCCTTTTAAATTTCCGTTTTTCCTTCACCCAGGGAGGGAGGGGACATTGGGCTGTTTATTACACTAGTCCCCAAAGTTTTATTATAAAGTTTTCTTATTCCTTGGCTTAACATGTTTGGGGACTTTTATTGAATTTTGATTATTTCGTTCACTAAGTTGAATGTCAAAACATTTCAACCACTAATCTTAATCTTCAGTTTTATAATTCTTATTTGTTAGCTTAACAAATTGGGAGACTTTTATTAAATTTTGATTGGTTGGTTCAACCACGTTTCAACCACCAATTTTCATCTACAGAAGGGGTAATTTTGTGTGTCATCATCGGGGATGTACATCAATTTATCAGCCATTGTCTTATCCCTTTAGATCCCTGCCTCCCCCCCCTCCTTCATTATTACGAAATGTTTGCGAAAAAATTGCATTTCTCTAAGGTTATTTGCAGTGATTAAATAAAACATAGATTTTCCTGGTTGCTAAGAAAAAAAACTTTGGGTACCAATATAAAACTTTGGGTACCAGTATAAAACTTTGGGTACCAGTATAAAACTTTGGGTACCAGT
>LS058188.1:0-10243 GCA_900241095.1 Acartia tonsa
AGCCAATATGAGCCGTCCGCCAGTAAGGTCATTAAATTAGGCAAATGGTAAAAGTTGCATGATCCCTTTCAAAACCAGGCCGAGACCTAATTTATGGCCAGGTTTCCTATCCCTTATCCCTGATCTGTATTAGTTTGGTACCTGAGTAAAATTAATTATCGTGCTTTTCCTCAAAGTGCCTAACAAGCAATGACATCAACCCCATCCTCCCCCTATTTTTCTGTTACAAACAACTTTGGGGGGTGGGGGAGGTCTTAAAATTGTTGTTCTAAACTTGCTGATCATAACCTTGTAGGGATACCCAGAACCCTGTACAACATAACCTAAGTGACCTATAGTAATCAACAAATAAACATAAAAATATTAAGAGGGGTTTCTTTGCTCGACCAGGAACTTTGAGGAATCTCTCAATAAATCAGAGTAAAATATGAAAAACATTTCGACCTACAATGAATTGAATTGATCTATTATTATTTATTTTAAGATTCTTTATCTTAGTGCTTTTCAAGCTTTTTTAAAATTTTTTTCTTCTACATTTATGTACAAATGTAATAGCATTTAAGACAATCAAAGTTAGCTTTATAGTATGCACATCGATTTGCAGTTGAGGGATTAGACTTTATATCATTGATATACAGTGACAGATATTCACTGATTTTAGCTTGTTTAAATTTGGTGATTAGGTGTAGAAACTTTACTCAGCTTTTTCATATTCTACATTCTTTTCTTTTTCATTATTTTAGGAAAAGTTTCTTCAAAAGGAACCTAAAAGATTAGAAACGTTAACAAAAAACTCATAATTTTTTTGTTTGTCCTAGATCTTTCTTAATTTCCTGTCGTTAAACCATTTTTAAGGAAATCAAACCAATAAATCTATATTTAACTCAATGTAGATATAGATACATCTAAAACTCAAAACCAAAAACAGTTGTTAAAGATTAAAAACAAGAAAAAATATGCTAAAACGTGTTTTCTTCCTACGTTTGATTTTTGTTGAAATATCAAAATTTGTTCGTGTGTGTATGTGTAAGGGTGGATGTGAGTGTGTGTATGTGTAAGGGTGGATGTGAGTGTGTGTATGTGTAAGGGTGGATGTGAGTGTGTGTATTGTATAGGGGTGGATGTGAGACTGTGAGTGTGTGTGTACATTCATTATTAATGTTCTTTTCTAATGTTTTCATTAAGATAGAAATTGGAGTTGAAATTCATAAAGAAAAATTTAATCCTTGATGTTTTAGAAATGAAATTTTGATTCTAGTATGTCTAAAATTATTGAGAGCAAAAAATACTTAAATTAATTAAATTAGTTAATTATTGGGTCTTTCCGTAACGGATGGAGGGACTCTCATTGAAGAAAAGCTTTGCTTTAAAAAAGGAACAAATTTAATAGATAGCACTAAAATATATCTATAAATCTATACATGTCTTGTACTTTTTTCTTGCCAATTAAAATAAGAAATATATGAAGTACTATTTTGATAATGGATACTAAATCATAATATCAGAATAATAAAGTTCGAAAAGGTTAAACTTTTCATGGATACAGAAAAGTTTTCTGAGAAATGTTTAAAAGGAGTTTTGGGGACTAGAGGGGTGGATGGGGTTTCTTTCTTGTGTTAGTCAAGGTAAAAAATCTCTGTGGCGTTTCTCTACTAACGAAAGTAAAATAATAGTGGGGAAAGGAGTTAAATAACTGTATGTCCTCTCCCCGTGGACCCAATGACGACCTACAATTGGTTCTTTGAATATCAGCCAATGGCGTCGGGAATATTAATACAGCCAAGTCGCTTCAAAAGAGCAAAAAGGTCCCCAACACTGGATCCAGGTAGTTATCTGGATTATATATCTATACTTATTCAGTTATTCTCTACTCCACAGCAAAGTAGCCTAAAACTTGATCTAGATATTTGTATAAAAAAAGCTCTTTTAAAATGTAGATCAATATGGTCAGGTTTTTTCAAGATCCTGCTGAGCAAACACAAACATTCATCCAGTTACTTTAGTTTATAGGACTCGCTCTCTGTCTTGTGGTAAAGTATAAAAAACTAATTTACTCTTGTTCTAATAAGTAATTATGCACTAGGTATTATAAGCTGATCATTAAAAAATAAGCGTTTCTACTAAGCAGCTACAGAATGCTTATTATTATTAGAAGAAACAGAACAGTAAAGTATAATATATAAAACTTTAGAAAGGAACTGCGTATAGACTGTAGGGTTAAGAGAGACTCTTTGACATAATTATGCATTGTTAAAGTAAATGTGGACAAAGTCTTTGCAATGTTAGAGGAGCTCCTCAAGGAGAACTAATGTATAGACAACTATAATCAAAGCAGCGATTAAAAGGATATTTTGTATAGGGATGTTAACTAAATAATATTCTTATTGAAATATTATATTGACTAGGTCGTATGAACACTAAAATTAGCTATTGTTCATCATTATTGTAATTAAGAAAGATTAAGATGTATTAAGATCATAAAGTTTAACATTTATAAATAATAAATTTAGTAGGTACATAATAAGACTTTTTGGGATGAAAAAGGATGAAATTAAATATTTTTAACAATCAGTGTGAAAGCTTAATTTTTAATTGATAAAACAAGGATGACAACATCCATAACTAACAAAGCATCAACAAAATCATGAATGGACAAACGGACAAAGTGAGTTATATGGATTAAAGAGATAGTGTGAGAGAGAACGTAATGATAGATAAAAAATTTAAAAAAAATACAAATATGTCTTTTGTAGCGTAAATGATAGACCAATAGAATACTGAATACTTAGAAATCTTAACACAAAGTTTAGCTGTCTGTATTAAATAGGAGCCAAAAGATCACATTTCCCAAAAAAAAGGTTTAAGACATACAGACGGACATTTGACTATTTTTAACGAATTGTTTTAAAATGAAAACATCTTGTCTGCAGGTAAAAAAATGTGGTCATGTTGCATCTCTATAATTAGTTGACTTTATGACGGCTGCTAATAAAAAAAATAAGCCAGTTGCAACTAAGGCTGCAAATTGTCTAAAATGATAAAGTATGCTTCAAAAAGTACTCATTATTTTGATTGAAACTTTCATTGCCATTTGTAAAATATATATCTTCATAAACTCAAATTACAGACATAATTATAACTTTTTAAAATCATTTGATAGGGCGTAATATTTCATTACAGCGTTTTTGAAGAATAGGCGGGGTAAAAGGGGACATTGAGCTATTTATTACACTAATAACTTTCTTCTTTGTTGGCTAAACAACGTCGGGGACTTTGATAAATGAATTTTGATTGGTTCGTTCATTTATTTGAGTGTCCAAACATTTCAACCACTAACTGTAATCTACAGATCACGTTATTTTTTGTATCATCATTGAGGATGTACATGATTTTTTCAGCCATTGTCTTTATTGTTGTTTTATTTCATTTTGTCTTAAAATTATTTTATTTCATTTTGTCTTAAAATTTTTTTATTTTAGATTTAAACAGCAAAAAAGAGTATAATGTCAATTTTGACATAAAAGGTTTCAATTTGACATAAAAAAGATTCTATTATAATTTTTGGGCGCAGTTTTATATAGCCAATGATAAGTTGTGTCTCTAAATAAATTTGATTTAAAAAAATGAAAAGCGAAGCAACCTTACAATCAAGTCTTAAATTCAAGTATGTTCATATAAAGCTGAAATTGAGTAATTTTGGGATTGATTTTTAAGGAATTTCTGTTTAGACTTCTGAATAATGATGATTTGAAATAAATTTGTTGTTACTATATATTTATTCATGTGCGTTTGTCTGACCTTCTAATTTGCTAAGCTTTGCTTTTCTGGTTGTTGTCATCCTTGTTTTGATTTAGTTTTGATTTGTGTATTTGTATGGATTGTGCTACTCATCAACAAAAACCAATTTCCTTTCTATCATAATGATGTGGTAATAAGGTTTATAACATAAATACAATAAGAAGGTCGGAAACAGATTTTTAGTAGTGAGAACATGTGAAGCAATTCTATAAGTGTTTTGCCGGTCTGTTTTTAGTGCCTAATTGGTATGTGATGGCACGAGGGCGGTTTCATGGCAAGGACTCGACCAATGGTTCCAAAGAAAATGTTTAAATTTCAATTTAATTTATGATGGGATATCATATGTCGGAATATTTTGATAAAACTAAAATTGGCTTTTAGTGACTTTTTAAAACATATATAAAAACCTTCAATATTTTGTTTTTAGTTTTCCACAGGTTTTATTTTCAAGTAATATTTTTATAAAAAATTCTCTTAAAAATTTTACAAAGAATTATATTTTACAAAAATATTATTTGTGTAAATGTAGGCATAAGAATCATCTAATCAAATTTATACAGATTTATAAACAAAATGCCGTTTCAAAATGTTGGTTTAATATCTATTTTTTATTTTTTTTTTAAACGAATTTTAGTAAAATGAAACTATTCGTTAAGCAAAAAAAAATAATAAGTTAACAATGAGAATGAGCATAAAAGAAATATTCTGAAACTTTTTTTCCATCCTTTGAATACATTTTACTTGTGCAATAAATTGTGCAACTAAACATAATAGAAAGATAATAGAACTTGGATTAAAAACTAGTGCTCAAGTATTTGGAAATCTTACTTTATCTTAAAAGCCTCCTTCTTTACCCGGATAATTCTTACTTCTATTTGGATTAGAGGGTTTCCTTTTCCATTTTTAATAAGATAAAGAAATTATCTAATACATAGGCGCTTTATTTTATTTGTAAATCAAGTATCTGTTATGTTTAATTTTACAATTTTATTAAATTCAAATTGTTTAATCAAAGACAAGGCTATAATAGCTTAGGCAAAATCAATTAACTTTATTTGTTTCGAATGACAAAACTGATCAAGATTATTATAGCAGGTTTTTTTTTGTTTTATGGTGTATATTGTTGTATTTGTAAGTAAAACTCTTTAAAAAGTCTCTGTATTAGTTGAAGTTCTGTTAGATTGAGTAAAAGTTTCTACTTTTTATTAAACTCTAATTTAGACATTGTGAGACCCCCTAATAGATGTATTAGGATGAAATTGGAATGAGATTTGCTGCAGTGCACTTGTAAATATCTTCTGATGTAATCTTTCCTTCCTGTGCTGACCTTAAGGTTCCTACTAGTAATTTCACATGATATAACATTCAATATATTTCACTTTTTCAGTATATCCTTCTGAACGATCGTCCGGATTTTTTAAAATTCTGTCCTAAAAAAGCAACCTAATGTGTACATATCTAAAATGCGTCAGTATTCAAACAAAAAGTTGTTTAAAAAGTACTATTAGTTTTTTGTTAATATTAATTCTAATTCGTTACAAAAATGACATTTAAAGCAAAATAAAAAAAATTGGAAATAAAATTGACCTAGGGACTATCTTGGATACCAAAGTTTTGGTATGTTTATTCACATTACGTGGCATTTACATAAAAATTCCTTTCTTGCTCTGTTCTTCTTTGTTTTTATGTGCAGGGACTTGGGTTTATTAAATAATGAGAAGCTTCAAGAAAAAATGCCAACAACAAGTTAAGAATCATTATATTTGATGACAACAAGGAAAAAAGTTTCCAGATGTTAGTAGTAGTATATTAGTTTGCCGGATATTTGGAGGACCGTGAACGGCAAGATCCTACCAAGAACCTAAAAATGGCACAAAAATTTTATGATATTTCTACTATCCTATTGTATGAAGTAAGTAGTTTTTTTCTCTAAAACTTAAGATTCCAATACCTCCTTTACTGATTTTTCTTTTTAGTAAGCTTCACATAGGTCCGGGGATGGTTTTAAGCTATATTTCTGCTCATTTCTTATTTCTTACCTCTGGTTGACTTAGCAAGGTTTATTGACATCCTGTGTCCGCCACCAACTCTCCAAGTTGAATTGAATTATTGAAAAACTGGAATCTTAAAATTTTCTCTCCAGTAGATAATTATGCCAAATCTTTAGGCTAAGGAATACCACAACACAAAAAGATTTTTAGGTACAGGTTTTGAGATATTGATTTAACATAACACATTTGTCTCTATCTCTGGGCATTTCTGTGTTCTCCTGTTTCAGGAGGAAACAAAATCTTATATGTTACAGAAACTGAGTTTATGGATCTCTTCTGGTAACTCTACAAAAACAACCAATGATTCTTTTTTATCGACTCAGCTTTTCTTGTAATTTTGTACAATCTGAAAAGCCACGAGTACCCTACGCAAAATTTTATAATATTGAAAGCCGGAGCCCCAAAATAACACCAGCTGCTTATCTATTGTCTCTTACTACTAGAAAGTATTAAAATCCAAGCAGCAGCTGAGTTGTCCTATTGATAATCTGCCCCATAAAAAAATCGAATCACAACAATAAAAGCTGTCCAATAAAAAATTTTCACAAAAAAATATTAAATAAAATGTTTTAATGTGTTGCGTAGCAGCTCTATAACTGTAGTCCTTTCCTTTAGTTAGAGATTAGATTAATTTGAAATTTGATTTGTTTTGCTGCGTTAAAAGAGCACCCTTAAAACCAGGTTGAAATCAAATAATGTAAGATGGAAAATGTTTGTTGAGATTGAAAGGCAGAAATTTAATAGAAAATTTGATTCAGTTTCACTTGTAACAGATATTTTTCATAAAGTACACACAAATTGTGCAAGTTTTAAGTCTTTTTTGTTTTCTGATTTTTAAAGTAAAGCTTTTATATATCAAGGGCGTGTTCGTACGTCGATCCGTATGAGCTCAAAAAGCATTTAACATTTTAATCATTTACATATATATCAAAATCTTTACAATATACAATTATTTTTCATTGTTTTTTTTTCGACGGATAAACCTATTTTTTTGCGTTTCAGTGTGATTAGTAACACATATAAGTCGTTTTATAATATTTAATTTTTGAATTATAAAAACTACTTATCCTATTGCAACACATTATGCATCTATCACAGAAACCTAAATATGGTTAAAACAAATTATATTCAATGTTAAGCTTTTATCCTTCAGACTTCAAAAGGCCACAAGTGATGTTTTTTGGTTAGAAGATGCATGTATGCAAACAAGGAAAATTCTAAAAACAAGGATGACATCATCCATAAAAGCGAAGCACTGAAACGGTAGGACAAACGGACTTTAACACTTATATAGTGTCAGAACTGAATAATCAGAATATAAATGTATAAGAGTCAAAGCAAAATTGTAAGTTAATTTATTGAAAAACTGCTTAAACAGGATAATGTGGATATGGACACACTTATATTTTTAGAATTTGATTATAGAGTTGCTTCGCTTATAACATTATACTTTGTTGTCCCAGGAATCAGCATACCAAAAATAAGATCAATCGGATGATTAGATCACATAAAATTTGTTGTTAAAAAATTAAAAAATCTAAATGTTTAAAATTGACGTACGGACATTCTTGTAATGATTATAGAGTTGCTACGCTTTCTAAATCGTACCACTACCTAACTACTAAAGGAATCACCATGCAAAGTTTGAAATCGATAGGTCAATTCTAACATGCCTAAATTAACGAAAACAGCTATCTGTGACGGACGTATCGACCCTAATTATAGAAAAGCTTCGCTTTTAAAAATTATTATGCGTTGTTCCTAGAGGCTAACAGAAAGATTGTAGGTATAAACGTTTAAATCTCAGTACAAGATACCTGTCTTTTAAGAGTCATCTCTTCACCATCCATGGACATAATTGTTTTCGTGAAAAAAAATAAATAAAAGTTCAAACTATGTCAACATTTAAAAAGCTTGCTGAAATTCCCTTTTCCTGTTATGTTTTTTATATTCTCACATTAAGAACACTTTTTACTAATATAGCAATCCATTTTACATTACACTTTTAAATAATGGATGTAATAATAATGGATATCATTAAGATCACTTTTTACTAATATATCCATCCATTTTACATTACACTTTTTTATAATGGATGTAATAGTAATGGAAAGCATTAAGAACACTTTTTGCTAATATATCCATCCATTTTACATTACACTTTGCAATAACGGATGTAATGATATGGATAGAACAGCAAATAAATCATAAAAGTAGGGGCCATTGGACAGTTTCACATATGCTAGCGTAAAACTTTGGAGACTTTTACAAATCTTAATTGGTTTGTAATGTACAAACCTTTAGTACCTAAACTTTTTAACCAATAGGTAAAGGAACTAAAACAGGAATTAAAAGTATATATTGAACTGTAAATTATATTGTTCTCAAAGTACCCGAACTTTTTAACCAATAATCTTTATCAATAGAAAGTTAAATTTTATTTTTCATCAATTTATCGTCAATTGATTAAAGTAATATATATAGAGCTATAAATAGTATATGTAACAATCATCCCTTTTCAAAGGCCTTCTACCAACTTTGGGTTGGGTCTTTGAGTTCAGCTGATTTTTTCAAAAATGTAAATACAGCCTGGTGCTGGCAAAAGAACAAACTGCAAATTGTAAACTAATGTTAACACAAGGACGCAGAAGAAAGCATTAAACAGGTGAATTTAGAAAGCAAAGTTTAATGAAATTATTTCTCGTCTGCAGAGCTCTAATTCTTTGCAATTGGAAATCATTTAGTAATTTGTTTATACATCTATACTATAAATTTATCGTCCATTGTCTTATCCCTTAAGAGCCATGAATGTTATCTCCATTAAATTTTAGAATCTTTCAATAAGTAAGATATTCCCTCAAATTCTTAAAATTTATCAGGGAGGGGACATTGGACTGTAAATTACACTGGTACCCAAAGCTTAACTATGTAATCTTATTCGTTGGATAGAAAACTGTTGGTACTTAACTAGTAGAGTCCAATATTTTAAGTCTACACAACCAGTGGGTTTTTAATAATCATTGGGGATGTACACTATTTTATCATTCATTGTCTTATCCCTTTAGATCCCTGAATATATTCCTACTTATAATGAAATAATCTTTGAAAAAGAACAAATTATCTATTGTCTTATTCCTTAAATCCCTGACAAATTTCCCCTGGTATAGAAAGTTTTACTTGAGTGTTTTTCAATAAATACATTTTAAACTAAACTATTAACACCTTCAAAAAGGACATAGATAATCCTCATATAAAAGTAATAGGATTTCTATCTGTTTATCTTTTAGTATTAAAGGATCTTGATAACCGTTGAACCGATATGTTTCTTATTTCAATAAATATATTTTAAACTAAACTATTAAATCCTTCAAAAAGAAGTGATAATACTTATATAAAAGTAACAGGATGTCTGTTTGTGTGTGTGTTTCAAAAGATAAAACTAACTGCTAAGCCGATATGTTCCTTCAAAAAGAACGGAAATATTCTTTATATATAACAGTAACATAATGTCTGTCTGTGTGTACTGAAGGATCTCGCTAACCGCTGAACCGAAATGTTCCTTGAAAAAGAACAAAAATAATACTTATATATAAAAGTAAAACGATGTCTCCCTGTCTGTCTGTGTGTTTCAAAGGATAATGCTATTCGATTTGTTCCTTCAAAAAACATATACATATAATATAAAAGTAGTATAATGCCTGTCTGTCTCTATGTACCCTATTCCTTATATAAAAGTAACAGGATATCTATGAGTCTGTCTAGTGTAAACCTTAAGATCTCACAAACTGCTGATTTGCCTCTCCTTAACGATACAGCTTCTCCTACAGGTCCTAGAATAGTTAGTGAATATTTTGGGAAGGGTACCACCACCCTCCACCGACTGTAATAGAAAAGAAATGCCCTCCCCCTCCAAAAAATATATGTTATTTTACTTTTTTGAGCTAAAATTGAAAATAGAAAATAATAATCCCTTTTCCCTTTAGATTCCATCAATTTTAAAATTTGAAAACAAAATTTACTTTTAAGTATTATTTTGTAGCCATTTAGAAGAAAAGGGAAATTCTTATTTACTCTAATTAAAACATTTTATTAACTAAAGAGTTTTTAAAGCAAAGTTTTTCTAACTTTACATTTTTTAAGGGCCAATGTAAAAATTAACTTGAAAAGGTAGAATATCAAAAGAATGACCATTGAATATAAAAATTTTGGACCATGGAAAGAAAACAAAGTTATCGGTTTCGTCGTTTTTTCACAGTAGCCTTTCTTCTATTTCTAGCCCCTGCGGGGCAATCATTAACATTTACTTAACCTAACCTAACCTAAAATAACCCTTCAAAAGCTACTGTGAAAATACGATGAAACCGGCAACTTCGTTTTCTTTCCATGATCCAAAA
>LS058189.1:0-10242 GCA_900241095.1 Acartia tonsa
AAAGCTATCCATCTCAGACGTACAGACGGACCGACCCTAATTATAGAAAAGCTTTGCTTTTAAAAACACGAAAAACCTAACCCCCCCCCCCCTTTAATTTCGATGTATTCTTATGCTAAAGTAACAAGAAAATGCTCTCTATAAAACAAAAAAATAAAATATTAAGAGTAGCTTCGCATAGCAAATTTTTAATGACGTCACTGCAAAACAATTACCAAATATTTTCTACCTAAATCGATTCATCTTTAAAGTTTACTAATTTCAGCATCTTTTGATTAAACTTCTAAATTATTATTTGTTCTTTGAAGAATTTTATTAATATTTCTAAAGCTAACATTTATATAAAAAAATTATTATAAAATACATAAATTTTAAAAGTTTACATATCAAATTTATTTATAAAATTATACATAACAATACAAATGTAACTTTATTTAACTTAACATCCATTGAATTTTTAAAAAACTAGCGGCTTCGCCCCTAGCCTCTAGGGGCTTTGCCCCATTAGGTAATAATAAAAAAAATATAGAATAACAAAAATGAAGCTGCAACCACTAATTTGAAACTGTTTTTAAAAAAATTGAGGGGGATGTTTTTTTTTTTTGGTGGGGGGTTGGAAGTGTCCCACCTACCAAGAAAATAGCTTAAAACCACCACAGGACCAGTATGTATATTCCCTAAAGAGTATAATCCAATCTGTTCAGTGGTTACCGAGATCTTAAGGGACAGACGGACGGACAGACAGACGGACAGACATCATTCTACTTTGTATTATAGATAGCAGAATAATCAAACTTAATTTGAAAATGGAGGCAAATGTAAATAATATTTATCCTATTATTTATTAGGGTCACTTAATGAGGCAAAATTGTTTTTTTATAAAAAAAATCCCCCAAAATCACATAAAAATATAAAAAAATCAAACAAAATCTTATGTTAATAACCCTTTTATGATTTATTTAATTTTTGTAGATTTTTTATACTATTTTCTAGGATTTTTACAAATATAATTTTGCCTTACTAAGTGTCCCTAATTTTTTTTAAAAATTCACCTTTACTTTACTTAAGGGATAAGACAACGAATAATAAATAGATGCACATGCATACATTCACAATAAACAAAATTACCCCTTCTGTAGATTAAAAACATTGGAGGAAAAGTTTATATCCTTATGATAAAGTATCAAGATGTGTGTTTGTCTGTGTGTCTGTACCAAAGGATCTCGCTAACCGCAGAACCGATCGGGTTCTTCTTAACAGGGTAGCTTCTCATAGGTCCCGTGAAGGTTTATAACTATTTTGAGGGAGGGTACCACCATCCTCCCAAGAGAAATCACAAAAAATCTATTTTTACTAGATAGGTATCGTAGAGACTTGAACGCAACATAGATAGGTATCGTAGAAATTTGCGTATTATTTAAAAAAAAACATTTAAAGTGCCACTAGAGGCCTCTAGGGGGGCGTAGCCGCTAGTAGTTTTCATATTGTATAGTTCCAATTAATACAAGATAAATTCCTAAATGTTTATAGACCAATTCTTTTGATATTTATAATCTACACAATATTACTATACAGCTTCGCTACTGTTTTACATTAAAATCTGCTGAAAATTGGTTTTCTGTACACTCTAACTTCATCAAACAAATCTCCTCTAGCGCGGGGCCTGAAATTGAATATATTGAAAAAAACACTGAAATCCTTATAATGTAGTAACAGGATGTCTGTTTGTCTGTTTGTACCAAAGGATTCCTATTAATTGCTAAACCGGTATGGTTCTCCTTTACAGGGTAGATTCTCATATTTCCTGAGAAAGTGTATACGTTTTATAGGGGAGGGTACCACCACCCAACCCAATTTTTTTTTTACTTTTCTGTTTACATCAAAAATAAAAATTAAACTTCCCCCCTCTTTCTCGAGTACCCCTTTAGGGGTTGTAAGTGCTAGTTTATTAAAAAGTAAAAATAGAGAAAAAGTGTAAGCACAAGGTTAACTCTCAGCCACACAGCCTTTTACAAGCTGGGACTGCAACCGCACACATCAACGCAGCTTTTGCTCTGTTTAAGTCACTGGATTTTAATTACAGTCTTAGCTGCGCGGCATTCTGCAAGTAGCAAAACATTGTTTTGTTAGGTAGCCGTAATTATAGAAAAAAATCGGATTATGGAAAAAAAACGAAGTATCGGGTTTCGTCTTATTTGCACAGTAGTTTTTGATGGGTTAGTTTAGGTTAGGTTAGGTAAATATTAATGATTCGTTTTCTGTCCATGATCCAAAATTCAAATAAATCAAAATATGTTACCTTACAATTTCAAGAGGCGGAGTTGGTTCTGGATCAAAATTCAAAGGAGGCGGGGACATTCTAAAATATTTACAATTTTGTTATCAATAAAATGCAACATTGATTAACATTTATACATCATGGAAGGTTTGACATATCCCTCTAACATGGATGACAAAATCCATAAAGCCGAATGTATGGAATAAGAAGGACAAACGGACAAAAACTTGATAGACAGAACATCAATCTGTGTAAACAAAATTTAACATAGATAATATTTGACCTTGTTGACCTAGGAATTGTCATTAGAAAATATCGAATAAACAAGATTATCAAATCAAAACTTTTTGTCCATGTTATAAATGGACGTACTAACGATTATAGAGTTGCTACGCTTCCAAAACTGTACCTAATTGTTATAGGAATCATCATGCAAAGTTTGAAAGCAATAGGGCAATTATAACATGTTTGAATTAACGAATTAATAGTTGTATAAAAGCTTCACTTTTAAAAACATCAAAGAACGACCTACAAGAAGCTGATACCTAAACAAGATTCATTTGAAAAATAAATGGTTCTGCAGTTTAAGAGATCTTATTTGTTATACACACATCTATATAATTTAATTTAGACTACCAGATTCGGAATTAGAATATTGGGGCTCAATAATAAAAATGAAAAAGACTATCCCGGGACCTAAATGAAGCTTCTCTAAAATAGAAGATAAGTAGACAGCGAGATCATAACAGACAAAAAACAAACAAGAAACATTAATACTTTTTAAAATAATACTAGCGGCTACGCCCCTAAAAGCCTCTAGGGGTAATTGAGGAGGGAAAAGTAGAATTTGATAACTCAATTTCTTATTTTAGATTTTAAAAGAAAAAGTAAAAAATAAATTTTTTTTGAGGGGAGGGGGTTCATTTTTTGAGGGGGTTGGGGCTGTCCCACCCCTAAGAAAATAGTTATAAATCTTCCCAGGACCTATGAGTAGCTACCCTGTTAAGGAGAATTCGATCGGTTCAGCGGTTAGCGAGAACATACAAACACACAGACATCCTGTTACTTTAGTATAAGGATTGTAAAATAATATTGAAGCATTTTTTTTACCTAAATATCTTTTCAATAAGAACTTTATTGTACATCTTATTGGAGTTTGATTTTTGATTTATCTGTCGGGAAAAAAGAGATTTACCATACAATTCAAGATCATTGCACTTTTGACTGTGATAACTATAAATACACAAGTCTTAGGCTAATAAAATTTATTGTTCAATTAAACCTACTTATCCCTAACATAAATTAATCATTAATATCTCATTTTCCTAATTGGCTTGCGAAAATAAATTTCACAATTATGCCCTTGAAAGATTTTTTTTAAGGAGTTGACTTTTAAAAATTAGTACTTGATTAAGAACAATTTACAAGGTTATTGTTTCCATAAAATAACATTAAAAATGCAGCTAGGTTCCAAACGGCTGGCAGAACAGTCTTTGTCCGGATACCAATAGCACTGGAAATGAAAGCTACTCAATTAAATGTAAAAAATAAGATATTAATGATTAATTTCTGTTAGGGGTAAGTGGATCCAATTAAGTAATACTTTTTCACTAACAAATCTTAATTAATTGGCCGATAAATTGATGTAAATCCCCAATATTGATAAATGACCCCCCTCTGTAGATTACAATTAATGGTTAAAACGTTTGGACACTCAACATAATTATCCAACCAATCAAAATTTAAAAAGTCTCCGAAATTTTTAAACCAACGAATAAAAAAACCACCTGTATTTATAATTTTTTAATTATTGAATTGTTCAAATAAGAAAGCATGATCTCTTTATTTCCTGAGTTTGGTTGGTAAATGAATGATTATTGAAGGAGGTTTCCAATCCTTGAGTACAAGTGTAGAGTATTGGCTCTTCCTGATTGATAATTTTATGGTTGTTCAACAAAAATTTTGAAAAATATTTTGTTCTATGACTATAATCACATATCTATGAAGAAACCTATTCCTAGCTTCTACCTAAAGTAGATGGTTAGTTTTTGTGAAAAATGTCTGTGCATTTGCATATCTACCTTTTAATGCATTTAGGCTTATCTCGTATGTTATGGTGTATATTAAACTATTAAGCATTTTAATATCTGCTTTTTTCAGCCCTTCTGCATTTTAATTGGAGAAATAAAATTTACTTTTAACATCCAACTAAACCTAATTCTAAAGAGGGTGCAATGTCCAACGAAATATATTTCAATAAATAACTAAGAAGTATCAAAGACTTTTTCACTCAGTGAATTTATCAAATAAAATTTAATATTGTTATGTAAGAAACAAGCCTATAAAATATTTCTTTAATTATACTTTTACCTGTTCGACTTTTTGATAATTTTGTTTTTAATGAGCTATTTAGGAAAGTTATAATCACTGTTTCTATTTTCACAAATGACAAATGTTTCTTTTTAAAATTTGTTGATGACCCTGCCTGTTTAAAATCTGGATTCAGAGCACGTTCCTTCCCTGCCAGATTCACCTACCCAACACCAAAACAAATTGATATCATCTTTTTAAAACACATCTATTACAAAGATTAATACACTTAGAAAATAAGGTAAGGTTTGTATCAAAGAATAATAAAAGTTAACCCCTGTGTTTCTGTGTGTATAGAGAAATCTCGCTAACCGCTAAACCAATATGGTTCTTTTTTTGCATACCCCCATAATGATTTTGTCTCCCCCCCCTCTCCTCAAGTGCTTCTTTAAGCCTAATCTAGTTTTATATAAGGCAATATAGAAAATAAATGGTTTTTGACCATTTCTTCAGAAAAAAAGGTCTGAAATACTCCTTATATAACCCGGGTATTATATTTTTCTCCCAGCGGCCCACCCAGCCCTAATTCATGGTAATGGTTTTCTAAGAAGCTGGACAAAGTGTCTCAAAAATCAGCCATGTTACGTCATAAAAATGAGGAAGGTGAGAGGAGAAGTGGGAAAGAAAACCCCTACAAAATAGATGGATAATCCCTCATTTTTATGACGTCACAAGGCTGATTTTTTGAGACACTTTGTCCAGCTACCTAGAAAACCATTACCATGAATTAGGAGAAAACTATTAAACCCAGGTTATAATTGGAGTATTTCAGACCTTTTTCATAAAGAATGGTCAGAAAAAAGCTACTTTTTCTAGTCATAGTTATCGATGGCATTTTACTTTCTTTCATTCTTTTGTAAATGTTGTGCAAAACTTTTAATTTTCTTTTTACTTTGCTAAAATTCTAAAAGTAAAAACTAAAAATCATTTACAAAATTGCTTTTGTGCAATATTAATTTAGCGCAGCAAATCTTCTACAGGAATACGTCCGTCTGTCTAAACCTCTAACTGTCGATGAGAAAAGATAAGTAAGTAAAGTATTACATTTTCCATGTTTGTAGTAGCGAAGCTACTCTATAATTTAGAATGTCTGTGTCCGTCCATTTGAAACGTTTTTGGGGAAACGTGATTTTCTTGGCTCCTTTTCAAGATAGAGGCCCGAAATTTTCAAAGAGTAAAAAATTTCCCATTCTTCATTTTTTCACCAAATTTCCTTACGATATGTAAATTCATTGGGGTGCTAGATCGATTCCTAGATTTTTAAGTTTTCATGATTTTCTCAACTCCTGTTTAGGAAATTCTGAATACTTCTATAAAGTTTCATTGAGATTACCTTATTGATTGAGGTGCTAGATCAATTCCTAGTTTTTAATTGTTCAAGGTTTTATTCAACTCGTGGTCCAGATAGACGGCTGAAATTTTCAGGGATGAAATAAGTTCCCATTTTACATATTTACACAAAGTCTCATTAAGATTCACTTATTTTTTTGTGGTGCTAGAACGATTCCTAGATTTTCAAAATATAAATAATAAATAATTTCGTGATTTATTTTATTGACCCGGCCCTATCTTGAATTAAAAAAAAGATATCTGATTCAATTTAATTTTCCTGATCTTTGATAAATTCTGTTTCAGCAATGAATTCTAGAGGTGGTGGTGAAAGTCTAAAACAAAAATATATATTTTTCAATGTGTGTCTTTGTGTGTCATATAAGATCTCTAAAACTGCGCTGGAATATTAGTACTATACTTTTCAAGGAAGAGTAGTTGATGTAAGTAGATAGTTTGTGAGCAAGCTGTATTTAAAGTTATTTAGTCAAAACAATAACTTTGAATTTGGTGTTAACCAAATAATTTTTACAAAATCATTTTCAATGGAGAAACTGGTTTTTGAGGTATAATTTGTGGAAAACTTCTAAATATTCTTTTTGATACAAAATGTCTCAAGCCAATGAGAAAATGTGATATTAATTATTAATTTCTGTCAATGGTAAGTGGGTTAAATTATGCAATAATTCAGTAGCGAAACACACACAAATTGGATAGGCAATCGTACAAAGTGAGATATAGAATAGATGAACACAGTAATAGTGACTGACTGATAATGACGTAACAAAAAAAATTAGCCAATGAGAGGCCACCATAAATTTTACCTCTCATTGGCTAATTTTGTTTGTTACGTCATAATCAGTCAGACTCTATTACTGTGTTCAGAATAGATTTTAGGCAGTCATAAAAAAAGTGCAGGGGGGGGATAAAAAGGATGAATTAAGAAATAAAAATATTAAATTATCTGTTTAGCAGGCTCAAAAGACCGACAAGCCAAGTAGGTTGTATACTGGATGCTGTTTGAAAAGGGATATCTTTGCAAAGAAAAAAAAGGCAGTCTATTTCAAATAGCAGCCCTGAAAACTTCAAAATTAAATACTATTACCTAAAAACACTGCGTAGAATAAGTTGTACATATGTGTCACAATTATTTTTATGCAGGTCGTTCTCAAACTCTATGCCCAGTTTTAGAGAAGCAATGTCGAGTTGAGCTGATGATAATGGTTCAGTTAGATTTGATGGTGTTTGGGTTGACCCATAGTTGATCTATTTAAAAAATATATTTGATCATTCATAAATTTACAAAAACAACAATGTTCGTTGATTAAAGTAGCTTTGAATTAAAAGTTAACAATAGCTAATTGTATGAAAACAAAAAAACCTTATTTTAAAAAATAACATAACTTAAAATTAAGAAAATATATAATTTGTAAAAAAACATGAAAATTCGCAAGCTAAAGTATTCTTACATTTGACATACATATGACCGTACGTTCTGACATTCATCTTAGGGTAGCAACAATAATAGCCAGAACAAATTATCAAACATTAAAAACATTTGGCAAAATTCTATTTTTTAAAGGTTAGCCTAGGATCTATGGTTTCATAGTCCTTTAAATCTATGCAGGGAACAGGGAATGTGATTCTAACAAACAATTCTAAGGGAAAATTTCCCCACAACCCCTTCCCCTTTTCCTCCCCTTCTTACCCAACCCTTTTCAATCACATGAAAAACAAAATATGCTTCCACCATACATTAAGAGGTTTCGTAATTTTTTTTTTAGAATTTATTGTTAGTATAGCTACCCCTGATACCTATGTGGAAGCTTAGGAAACTCTAAATCCTAATAGGTAGCAGGAGAAATTGTATGGGATTTGGTCTCATGATAATCGTTACTTTTAGTTTTTGTAGTCAATTTATGTAATATCTATGTTTTAATGCTTTTAACAAATAAAAGTATAAACAAAATGAATAAGATTGGGAGGTTGGTTAATTTTGCTAAAATCTTACTTTGCAAATCCTGAAACTAGATACCACGAGAATGGCATAAATGTATATTTGCCAACATCTGATAGTGACACAGATTTGATTTACTCTCTACAAACTTGGTATGTGTGTTTATAGAAATAATATTTTCTTTGCCTAGCAAATACTCAACATTAGATATGTTCATCCAATTATATTTTTTTATTTTTATTTTACTAATGTATGAAAAGTTACTTTAGGGGCCTAGTGGTTAATGTGCAAAATTAAGTTACAAATGGATAATTCAGCTTCTGGAAAAACGAAGATCTGCACAATATTTTAAGCATGCTTCCAGAGGTTAACTGTATCCTAATACCATGAATTTAATAAATTTCAATTTAGCTTTTGCAGTGGCCATACCAGGTTATGAAAACACCAAACCATGCACAAATTTTTGTGAATATCTGTTATTTTTATCATTTTTTTGTATGCTTATGATAAAATACAGATTTATCTTTGTAACTTACTAGGATATCATTATCAAAGAATGAAAATTATAAAAATGTTTTTATTTGAAGACGCCTACTGAACATAGATATTTTTGTTTAAGCATAGTTATACTATAATACGTTTCTGCCCGTGTCCATCCACCTATTTGTCTGAAGTGAGTTATATCTATAATACAAAGTAGCTTGATGTCTGTCCGTCTGAAGCTTAAGATCTCGGTAGCCACTAAACCGATCGGATTGTACTCTTCAGGGTATATACCTATTG
This sequence comes from Acartia tonsa, assembly GCA_900241095.1. Lineage (NCBI taxonomy): Eukaryota > Metazoa > Arthropoda > Copepoda > Calanoida > Acartiidae > Acartia > Acartia tonsa. The sequence goes on from LS058189.1 coordinate 8,718, forward strand.
ATGCTGTGGTGGTTTTAAGCTATTTTTTTGGGGGTGGGACACACCAAACCACCCCAAAAATGAAAATTACCCCCCCCCAAAAAAAAAAATGGTTTCTGGGGAAACTACTTCACATAAAATTAGCAGCACCAGAAGAATTTAAAATTTTTTTTATTCAATTACCTCTTAGGGCAAAGCCCCTAGAGGCTAGGGGCGAATCCGCTAGTATATGTATATTTTAGGTTATTGAAATTCTTATGTAAAGTTGCAACTACTATGCTCCCCTATATTCTATTGTTAGTTTATATACCTGTTTGTAATCTTAGGCGGATGGAGGGAATATTAAAATAGCCTAAAAACAACGTAAAACTTCCCTTCCAGTTTAGATTCTAGACTTAACAAAACTATGACTATTTTAATAGCAGAAATCGTGATAATATTTTTTCACATTTTGCTATTATCAATCATAATAAATAACTATTGATATTACATCGAAAAATTATGGATATTGTTGTTCTTGTAGAAAAATGGCTGGAGACACTGTTTTATGATGCAAAATAAAGAAAATATGCCATTTTAATTTAAAATAAATGTCTATTACAATATATGACCAACTCAGACTTTAGATATTTTGAACAAGAAAAGTTTTATAAGTAGTAGGGTAGTTTTAAAAAAAGAAATAAATACTAAGTTTAATCATTATTGTACCCAAAGTTTAAAAAAACATATTCTCTATTTGATTAGCTTAAAAACTTTTATAAAATCTTGATTGAGTGGCCGAAACTAGGTGTGTCGTCCAAACCTTCTAACTAAAAATCTAAGTCTACAGAAGGGTGGTTATTTTTGCTTGTCATCATTTGGAACATAAATTGATCAAGCATCCATTGTCTTATCCCTTAAGATCCCTGTGCTATATTTCTTTATGAATGTCTGTCTCTCTACTTTTATGTAGATGTTTTTTTGGCTTAAAGGCAAAAAGTGCAACCACTCTACATTTAAAATGTTCTTTTATGGTAATACTTGACGGCAGTGGCAGATTCCTAGTAGTCCAAGAAGATACGCTAGTACAGAGTATGATAACCAATACAGCTTTTAAAAATTGAATCAATATTTGGTTTCAAAAATCTATTTTTTCTGCAAATTTTGAACAGTAAACCTTTTTTATATATATACATATATATTTGAGAAACCAGAATATGTGCAGATGTTTATGGTAGTTAGAAAAAGTTAAAACAATGCAAATAAATAGCAATGGACACAACCATTCTTGTTTTAACAGCAGCTGTTTTTGTTCAGCCAAGTAGAAAGAATATTTAAATATATTCCATATATTCAATGCAATTTTGATTTATTGTTCTAAACTTCCAGCCAAGGTTAAGAAAGTTAGAGAAAATATCTTTACAGATTAAGAAAAGAATAGCTTTTCTCGTATTCATTTGAATCCGGTGGATAGGAACCGGTTCTCATGAATACGAAAAAACTATGTCTAGCATCGTTTTATATCCAGTTTTCTACGAATATAGAAATGTACAATCATAAGATTAAA
>LS058190.1:0-10242 GCA_900241095.1 Acartia tonsa
ATACAATTATGTTCTTTAGAATATGAAATCTTTGAATCTTTAGATATAATTATAATTTTTACAATTCAGGATCAGAGGATTGTCAACCTCCTACGGATGCTAATTGCCAAAATGTTGAAGACAATGGAGTTTATACAATCTTCAACAGATGGCCATGTAAGAGTTATAAATTAATCATAAAAGTTATAAACTAAGTTACTAAGATATATTCAAACATACATATCTATTTATAATACAAAGTAGCTTGATGTCTGTCCATCTGTCTGTTCATCTGACCATCCGTCTGTCTGTCCATCTGTCCGTCCGTCTGTCCATCTGTCTGTCTATCTGTCTGTCCCTTAAGATCTTGGTAACCACTGAACTGATCCAATTCTACTCTTCAGGAAATATACCTACTGGTCCTGTGGTGGTTTTAGGCTAGGGGCACCCCCAACCCCCACAAACAAAAATCCCCCCAACCCCTTTTTTTTTAGTTAGGCTCTAGTACTAGGCATCAGCCTGTAGCAGTGCCTATTTTTTAGAAACAAATTCTATATAGGAGGGTTGACTTCCCTTACCTCATAGGGCTAAAGGCTATGGGCAAAGGCGCTAATTATTATATAAAAAAGACAGGATGTCTTGATATTAGTTTGTCTGTGTGACTGTATGCCTGTGCGTACAAAAATAAACTACAGACCAATATGGCCTTCCTACAGTAAAGCTTCTAGATCAATTAAACCGTTTTTAAATCTATTTTAGATTGTGAAATATCACTTTCATAAAATTTTTGTGTAAAAAAAGAGAATAAAAACCTAAATAATTTTATTCTTAATCACCCTTCTGTTCGTCTTACAAACTGGAAATGCAGTGTCTTTGTCTTGTTTATAACACATTATTTTATGAATTACTAGCGGGATGCCACTAGAGGCCTCTAGGAGCACTTAGGGGAGGATGGGAGGGGTGGGTTAGGGTATTTTTTAATGAAAATAAAAAATAATTGTTGAGGGCGATTCCTCTTAGGAAAGTGAAGGAACCTGCCCTCAAAATGGTTATAAAACATTCAATGACCTGTACAAAGCTTTATTGCAAAGGAGAACCATAACGGTCAAGCAGTAGGAAAGATCTTACACTTCCTAACAGTATATAATCAGGATGTGCCCTATCAAATTAAGATTCATTTTCTGTTTTAAGATGCAAATTCAATCAATTTAATCAAAATGGTAAAATGACCATGGCTGACATATTATTGACATGATTTTTTTTCAAATGCTACTGTTTACTATATTTATTTTATGGAATTTAAAATGTTGGCTATGGTGTACATCACTTCCAGGGAGGGAGGGGTCATTGCATTATAAATAAAGTTTTATAACAACATCATCTTATTTATTGGCTCAAAAATTTTGGGTACTTTTATTGAATTTTGATTGGTTGGATTATTAATAATCATTCGGGTTAAATTTGCATTGTGTGTCCTGAATATTTACACAAAATATTGACAGGGTCTTTTTCATTCAAGATCTAATATTTAAGCCATCAAATAATATATAATATTTATTCAAAGGTGATTGTCAGAAAGCCTGGTGGTGTGAGGGTGGAAAACTTCAGACTGACATCTGCACACCATATAGTGATGGAAGAAAATCATGTAACAATACTTTATTTAAACAAGTTTTAAGTAGAAATGTGTTTTTGTTAATAATTATCTTTAAAACAGGGTAGAATACTGCTAATCTGATATTGTTCTAATCTAAACTTACTGTTCCTGCAGTGCTTTTGAAATATTTTCTTTGAGAAGGTGACACCCTAAAAATAGAAAAAATGCAGTTTCCCTCCCCCCAAAATAGTTTTTGAAAACAAAAATGAATAATAGTGGTTGGAACCTCCACCACAACATGGGGTGAAGCTCTCCTTAGAAATATTACCCCCCACACCCCATGAAGAATTATTAAAAAAATGTATTAGTAATAATTACAACAAGTTTATGCATTATACAAATATACATGCACAAATTACAATATAGCATTTAACCTTGTGCTAGCAGGCAGCTTTTATTTCCTTTAAAGATCAATTCAATTGAAGAGGGGAAATAAATTAGTAATATATATTAAATAAAATATATAAAACTCCTAGATAAGTGAAACGTTTGTAGATTTGTTTATTATTATTTATTATCTTCCAACATAAAAGCTGCAATGTTGTTGCTGGGCTTACATTATCATCATTTAATCCTATTTTTCATTATTTTTATATACTTTATCTACAACTTTTTAACCTCTATATTGAGCATTTAATGAGGGTGACACACTCAATATTCTGTAACCCTAAGCCTGTTTGTATAGTCCTATTGATTTCAAATATTGCATAATAAGTTCTGTATGAATAACCAACACTCTTAAAATTGAAGTTCTCTGTAAAAAAAATCCAAAAAGTATGTACATAGTTTTAAATTCAATGATTTTTTTTCTGTTCTGACAAAATATTTACATTATATATTTATCCTATCAGCCTAAATTTCAATTATTGATAATCAAAGATTAAGAACTTTACCGTTATAGACCAGAGAACAGACATACTTAAATAAAATAATAGAGGAAAGCATTGCTTTAAAAAAAAATATCTTATTTAAATGTAAACCTTATCCTTCACTAATACAAATTTCAAACTCACCCTAAACATTTGTTACAGGTTACTATACAATTAGAGCATTTCCATTCATCTATACTTTAAAAGATGTTTGAAAAAAGACACTGTGCTTTTTGTCTGAATTAATTCTAAATTATATTTATATTTAAGTACATTTAAGCCAAATCTTCATTGAAAAATACAAATATAAGGCAATAATAGATATAGCATCATTTTTAATACTTTAAATGTCCTATTTATTATCTACATTTGAAATATTAAATATGGTATTTGTTAATTAGATGTGAGGCTATATGGAAATTGTGTGAATGTTGCTGATGATCCAACGGATATCTGCAACACAGGTAAAACATTTACTTTCACCAGGAAAGGAGGGGACATGGAACTCTAAAATTATTTAAACAAATTTTCTTATTTGATTTCTTTTAAAACTTTAGAGCCTTTAATAAATCTTGATTGTTTAGTACCAGGTAGCATTTTAAAAACGTTTCTACTCAATTTTAATCTACAAAATGGGTACTTTAATTGATTGTAATTAGGGGTGTATAATTATTTATCATTCAATGTCTGATCCCTTAAGATTCCTGAAATTTAATCTTCTAATTATTATTTGACATCAATTTGCATCATGTAAGATAAAATTCCAAGTGGGCAGTGTATAAAATATTAGTTTGTACTTTATTCTTTGAAAAGTATTAAATCAAATTTACACCAAATTGTTATGCTGCATTTGGTATTCATATTACACAACATAATTTAATATTCTAACCTAACCTAACCAGTGAAAGTAAACAAGGTTTTTGTGTTATGGAGATATAATTCTATTTGTTGAGTTATATTTATAAATTTGCCCCACCTTCCTTAATGTTTGTTAGGCATTACATACAATAGACTACACAAAAAAAATTAGGCTGCAATTTTAAAGTACAATAAAAAAGATTTTAAATTAATTTGGATTTTCTCTCAATTGTTACCTTTATAACACAAAATGACTGAGTTGAAAAATCAAAGGCGAATCAAACTTTTCTCTCATTAGGATAAGTTGGTCTTTACATCCATCTGTCCAGGAAAGTTGTTGATTTTGTTTATTTACTCTTGTTAGAATTGTCCTATCAATTTTAAACTTTGTATGATATAATAGTTGGGTGGGATTATGGAAGTGTAGCAACTCTATTATCACTACCAGAAAGTCTGTATGTCCATTTAAAATATAATGCTTTTAATATTTTTTATTTATATTTTTTGTTATATATTATACTATTTATCTGATTACAATATTATAAGCAAACCATCTCTTTAATTAATCAAGTCCTAAAATTGTAAGTATGTCCTTAAACAGTATTCTGTCTTTAAGCAGTTTTGCAACAAGTTTGATTTTGTTTAGATTTATAAAATTCTGCTTTTTGAATTCTTACACTCTACAAGTGTTAATGTTTAATTGCTTACCGTTTCAGAGCCTCACTTTTATGGATGTTGTCATTCTTGTTTTTAATTAATGTTTACAAATTTTAATGTATTTGAATAATGCACATATTTATCATAATACCATCATAAGATATATTTAATGATAATGATGTTTGATCTTGTGATATACCATTTTCTTAAGCAAAGCCTTTCTATTATTAGGATATGTCTGTCTATATTGGGCAGCTCTTATTGTTGATTTTAACATTTTCAAATTGTTCTATACATTTCATGATGATTCCTTTTAAAGATTATGATGAAGAAAGCAAAGTAACTCTATAATTGTTACCAATTCTGAAATTCTGTTTATCCAATTAAAATATAATCTTTTAACTCTTTAATTGTTATAATTGTTTAATTGTTATAATAGGACAACAAAGTATAGTTTTGAATTATTTCTTTAATCAAGACTTAAAATATAAGTTTGTTCTTAAATAAAATTGTGTATTTAAACAATTTTGCAACAAATTCATATGCAGTTTAGTTTAAAACTTTTAATTGGTTTTTGTTATTTAAGTTCTGACAAGTGTTGATGTTGGTTTGTCTTACTGCCTGATTATAGAGCTTTTCTTTTATGGTTTTTGTCATCATAGTTATATGATTTACTTGTACTATGAATTTCTTATTCCTAAATGGGTATATACTATATTGTTTGTATATCATCTAAATTTACATTTTTAAAAATTGAAGCATTTAATACCTAGCATTCATTCTGTAACTTATAATTTAATAGCAAATAAGATTCAATTTTTGACCATACAATATATGTATAAAACACTGTTACTTTATATTTCCTTATCTTTGTTTGTTTAACTTTTTAATTTGTTATCCATAGCTTTAAAGATGTTGTCATCCTTGTTTTGTAACAAAGTAAATTGCTGTATTAAATTTATTGTTAGTAGGTATTATAGTCAATATAAAAAATTATTATTTACCTAGATGCTAACTGTGAAGTTGAAGAACTCCCCACAGATGCTAATTGTACAATGTTTAAAGATGGATATTCTGATAACTTTCCCCTTCCATGTGAGTTTATTTAGTTTCATCAGTTTAAACTTTAACTTTCTGTTTTTTTTTCCTTGTTGTTAGGCAAAGGCAGTATCCTTTAATATAGAGTAGTAGGTATTGCTTTACAGTAAAGCTTTATAAATGTCTTGGTTTAGTTAAATTTAAGTTGCATCTTTTCCCTTTGACACATTTTTATAGCAGCTAGGGCAAAACAGATATTATAAAAACAAAGTAAAACATTATAATAATAAAGCAAAAGATCACCCTAACATGTTCATCATTTTGCTGTACATCATAGAAATGCTTCTAATGTGTCATCAAACGGTTTTAGGATATTTTTGTAAAGTAACCACTCTAAATTTTTATTTAAAAGCAAAGCTAATTGTTTAAAGCAGTAAGGTTTTGAGTTAGTCATATGATTGAATTAATGGCTGTTCATGAGTCATACTATTAAAAAATATATATATCTTATGGTGGTTTAAGTCAATTTTCATACCAATTGTAGAGCCATTTGGGTGTAAGGGGGGGATGTTAATCTTCATGTTAGAAAGAGGAGGAAAGAGTAACCTAAACAAAATCCTATCCTACACTTTCCCTATAGATGCAGTGTATATTGCAAATTTACTAGTATATTATAAAGTAAAATACATTTTCGTATGGTTTACAATAAGTTAAAATGTGTTATAAAAGCCTGATTTTTAACTGCATATCCACCTGTTAATTTGCCAATACAAAGCTTTCTAAAATATCAATACAACTTTTCAGATGAAATTTTGGCTCTTGAAAAATCCCTACTTTTTAGGAAAAATTTAACATAATACATAAACACTACCATGGGATAAATCCAAAAAACAAAATATTAAAAAAAATGACAAGATACATTTTTTTTACAAGTAAAATAACTAAACAGACATACAGACATATCTCTTTTATATCAAACTATTGGCTGCGCACCAAGCATCTAGAGGGCTCTCTATATCCAAGTTTTAAAATAAAGAGCTGGAAACCATTCCAAGACTGAATATGAATATACATAGATTTGCCTAAAACCATCTCAGGACCTTGTATAGCTTCCCTAAAATATAGAACTCTATTGGTTCAGACAAAGATTTGTAAAGAGAAACAAACCAAACACTTTAAAACATTATTAATAGGATTATATAAAATAATGAGAAAAATTTATTTTATGTTCCAGTGCTAATAACCTGCTTTTTATATATAGGTGATTGTCGTGGTTTTTGGTTTTGTTATGCTGGTGAAGTCACAATAAGTAAGTTATTATTTCTAAATCTAATTTTTTACACTTTGTAAAAATCTTATTACATCACTTCCTGCTAGATTCAACAACTAAATTATTATTTTAGTTACATATATTATATAATATTAATTATCTTTATACATTGGTAGCACAGCAACAATATGAAGAAAAAAATATTCCCTGCTTAAGTGTATGAGTCTGTGTGTGAATTTATGCATTCCACAAACTTTAGTGTAGTAGTGCGTGCGTACATGTGTGTGTGTGGGTGTGCCTGTATGTGTAAGTGTGTGGTAGTGCCTGTATGTGTGAGTGTGTGATTGTGTGTGTGTGGGTGTGTGTTTGTGAATGTAAGTGATGCATGCAATTTTCATTCTGTCTATAATAGGAGTAAAGATTAAATATGAATAGTATGAAACAATATAATATAATTTTCATAATTTCCCATTTCCCATTTTGGTCGTAAATTTATGAATTTACAACCAGTACACTAATCGGAAAAGCCCACGCAATAAGACTGCTAAATATGAGTGTTGATGTATATAATGGTGAATTATGCTTGGTACAAGTATATAATATATCAGAAAGTAAAGCTTTTTAATACTAAATTGCATATTTACAGTTTGTGGGGCATATGGAATATTCTATATGTTACAAATAGGATAGTAAATCATAAATACTACAACATGCTAATACAAATCAAGTAAGAGAAAAGAAATGGATTGAATAGGAAATCAATTGGTTAAAGTCTTGGTGTAATAGTGCATTCACACATATATAGGCCTATAGATAAGGGCATGAATGCATGGCTTACTCCAAGATTCTAAGTACAAAGTGGTTACAAAACAAAGCTTCCCAAAGTTCTAAATCATTATTACCTAATAACTGAGTTAAAAGGAGAGAAGTTAATACTTCAAGAGTCACTGAAGAACTGAATGAATTTACCATGGCATCCAAGATTCTAATTTTTGATAATTAGTTTGAGAGGGAAGAAACAAGGCTAAAGTACTTATTGCATGATGAAATTTTTGTGTCATAATCTAGGTTAAACCAAGGGTGCTATGATATGTATATAAGATTCGAAAGATATCACAATCTGAGTTTTACATAACATCAAAATGCGTTAATTTACAATGAATATAAATAGATTCATAATACAAATATTACAAATAATAGTATTTTTACAGTAAAAGATATCCTTTTACGGTCATACATGTATATCTATGTATAACAATACAATAAAGTAGTAAAATTACTGTTTTTTCTGGTATAATATGGTTTTATAGGCCATTTCCTTAAGGCATGTAAAAATAATAGTTGAGAGCTTCTAAGAGTGTATATTCATAAATTCTTGGTAGTGACTGACAAGTTACACTTTAATTACAATGCTTGAATAAGCTATAGATAAGAAGATAAAAGTGTAGCTTCTAAGTAATAAGGCTTTAAGTATGTTCAATTTATTGAAACTTAGATGTCGCATCTACAGAAATAAATTTGTCCAAATTATTTTTGTCAATGCTTGTTATATGATCTGCTATTCTATTTAATCTAAGACATTATTAGATATAGTCATATTATTCTACTATTTGATATAGATGTTTTAGTGTACCTTCAGTATTTTGACTTATATAAGATATGAATTGTGATATTAAATGATTTAAAAGAATAAATTTGAATATTGCATACCTAATTATAAATATCATTAGGGGAGAATTGGTGTGATGAAGGAGAAGGTAATATTTCATATTCTATTTAGGTTATTAAAGGACATAATACTTTTAAAGTTTTAAGCTTGATAGAAAATGTAAACAACCATAAAAGCAAAGCTCACTAAATGAATTGAAATTAGTTATAGTATGTATTCTATAATTTAGAATCATTGATTAAAAAACCTTATCCATACACCATATCCAATTTCTTTTAGCAATGTAGTCGGACAGACATAGAAGTCGTCTTAGAATGATCTACACAATGATTAACACCAAGCATATTTCACTATCCTAGTATATAAAGTAGAAAGCTTTTTTTGTCTGTAGCCAAGTATCTTGCTAACTGTTCAACCAATATGGTCATCCTTTACAGTAAAGCTTCTTACAGGTTCTGGGATGGTTTTAGGCTATTTTTTAAAATCCTGGGTATGGTTTTAAATTATTTATCTGCCATTCCCGTTCCAATATATAGCCCAATAGATGCTAGGGGCGCAGTAGATAGTTAAATAATTGTAATAATTGAGTAAATGTTCTTGCCAATAACTGCCTTTGCTAAAAGATACATTAATAAAACTTAAACATATAATTGGTTTTCCCTAATGTGCCTGGTTATCACAACCCCCACCCCACAGTTTATTAAAAAAGTTCTACCTTTTCCCGTTTTTCCAATCTATTTTAAAATAAGAAGGGTAGAGGAGGTGTTAGTGTGAAATAATGCCGGTTTAATTTTTCATTTGTTGGCACAAGGAGCCTGAAGTTTAGATTAATTATTATTATTAGGATATGTGTATACAATTTAATATCTCACATAAATCAGATTCAGACTGTTAGGAGGTTTAAACAGTTTTTATAAAAACAGAACTATAATCTATAATTTGACCTTTGGCATTTCACCTCTCTATAAAAAGTATCTTTTTGGTCAATATGATTTTGCAATCCTCAATACGTTTAATAGACTGAACTTTAATAATTTCAACCACCTATCTGCTAGATCTATCATGGATATAACTTTTGTATGTTCATTAAAATGAATATTTTCAACTTTGTTTTGAAATTCGTACCATTATTATTATTATTAATATATAAGAGGATATTACTTATTTTTTTCTAGGCATAGCCTTTGTACTAGACACTGATTTTGGTTGTAGGAGTGATGTGGATTCTTCTTATTGCAAGGTAAAAAATAATAATGCAAAAATGAATTAAACTAAACACAGTTATTGTAAAACAGGATTTTTTTCTGTCTGTATGTACAAAAGGTTTATAATTTCTTTATACCACCACTATCCCAAGAGAAATTGTCAAAAAATATAAAAAACTTAAAAATATTACTGCAAGGCAGTGCCAGTGTCGTACAAACATAGATAGAATACAGTTGATTTTAACACAGACAAATTATTTCTTAAAATAAAAAAAGTGCCATTAGAAGCCTCTAGGCGCATAGCTGCTAGTTTCCCTTAAAGTTCCTAGCTAGCACAGAAACATCCAACCACCCTTTTTTTAATTAAAAAAAAGCATAAAAAGTGCCATTAGAGGCCTCCAGGGGCATAGCCACAAGTTTCCCTTAAATGACTAGCTAGCACAGAAACCTCCAACCACCCTTTATGTTTGATCAAATTGTAATTCAAATGTATTTTCATTTTTGGTCAGGTTATATTTGATACAGGGTAGCCCAGCAGGGGTTGGATAAACAGAAAAAATTTTCTTGTTTCACTTTTAGATTTAATTATAACCCATTAGTGCTGAGCGCCACTTTTATGGAATAATCGAGCTGAAAATCTCAGGAAAGCTTTATTATGGTAAAAACGGAATTCCAATTTTTTTGTTTAGCTCTAGTGGCGCTCACAGTAAAGTTGAAAAAAAACCCGGTTCGGCATGGCCATAAATGCCCACCGGGCATTTTGACCCGTTTTGGGAGGTTTCCCTCAGTATTAAAACCCAGTTTTGTAGTAAAAAACCGATTTTTTCGACAAAAAAATGAAAATTGTAATTTTTGAACATCCAAAGTAAGATGAACAGTTTCTAATACTACGATACTATCCGTAATTGAAAACTACATAACCTCATGTAATCTATAGAGCTACAAGTAATATACGAAACGATGTATATCACATTTAGTGTTTTGGCTATAGGTACCACCCTTTTCGGTTAAAAAAGCCCGTTTGTCGAAGTTTTAAAACT